>VZTY01006567.1:25938-43548 GCA_013400935.1 Turnix velox | reverse complement strand
TGAACTATTCTATGATTCTGAGAAACAATTTCCAAAACCTGGCAGAGACAGGGACAAAAGCTGTGTGTCAGATACAATGCACAGAGAAACAATCGGTCCCAACTCAAGGAAAACGGTCTGAAATCTTTTGAGGTAGAGAACGGTGTCATTGATGGCGAAGGGCAAAAACAGATGGGGTGAAAAAGGACATGAGCAAAGGTGACAAATAGGATTGGAAGAGACCAGAAGACACAGCAACATGCAGGCTATGCATTAGGCAGGAAGGCTTATCCAGAAAGTATCTGAAAATCTAGCTCAGTGCAGCCAACTGTGCTGAAGTCACTGGGGCTGAAGGAATTGCTCAGCCATCCTGTGAGCGGGTGACTAGTTCTGTGGCTTGACCCTTTTTCAAACCAAGCAAGGGAAATGGAGAAAAATAAATCCTTCAAAAGATTCTCCTCTCAATTCAGGATGGTGACAGCTTAATTATTTTGCAGCTTATTAAAGCCAAGACTCTAAAAAAAAAATAAAAAGCATCCTGTAAAATTTCAAAGGATGGAAACATAGAATTTAATAGATATTATTATTAAACCCTATACAATTTAACTGAAAATGGTAACAGGTAGGTGTCAGATTTCCAACTGCTAGAAGATCAGAGAAATTTTATTCCATCTCGTATAAACATTTACATAAGTCAGAAGCTGCCAAGGGATTTAACAAGTAGGAATTCTTCATCAGGAGACTGGGATTTCCAGCACCTATTTCCAGATCTGTGATCCAGGCTACCCCACCTCATTTCTCCTCTGCCCCCACCACAGGATAGGCTTCTTGTAAGCAGCTTTCTGCTAGAAGAAGTTTGGATGATTAAGGTAACTATCTCACAGGGCTCAAGGATTATACCTTCCTCTTCACTGACCCAGAAATAACCTTAGAAAGAAAAAACAGAGCTTAGTGACAAAGGCTGGAGTGGGTGCAGGAAGGAGTGAAACCATCTGAGAAGTTCAAGCTGTTCCAGCACCTATCTGACAGCAGTCCATTCCCAGGACAATCCACTCCCACCAGTTTTTCAAGCAGTAATTCATCCTCATCGTTTTTCAGGGAAGCTATATTTAAACACCCCACGTAATCAGGAACTCTGCACGTCATCCAGACTGCACAAAATACCCAACCATTCTGCATATATTGCAGGTTTGGCTTTTCCTCCAGAGAAAACTCTGATTCAGACAGCTTCCTACCAAAGCTAACCACTGGCTATTTCAGCTCCCCTGCTCCGTGGCCATAAGATGTCACACAGGATGCCTAGAAAGCACTGCAGTCTGAAGTGCTGCATTGCTATAAACCCCAACATATGACTGATTTCCATGCAGCTCTGAGCTGTCTTTGACTTGGGTGTGCAGCTCAGTTGGGAGAGCATCAGACATCTAAAGAGTTAATGTTGGATGAGATCATCTTGTCCAACTCCTCTGCTCAAGAAGAGCCAACTCAAGGTCCAGATTTCCAGTATCTCCAAGGATGGAGACTCCAACACCTCTCTAGGTAACATGTGCCAGTGCTCAGTCACCAGCACTGTGCTTGGCCAAGAATCATAGAATCATAGAATCATAGAATCATAGAATAGTTAGGGTTGGAAGGGACCTTAAAGAAGAGTCCCATAGTCTCATCACGAGCAGGCCTGGTTTTATACAAGGCTGGAGACTCACAGGTCTGGTCAAGTTCTCTTAGTGTGATGCAAGGTTTTCCTTCTCCCAGGTCTGGACCATTGTATCACTGTGTGGCATCTGCATTAATGCATGCAAGTTCCACAGTCAAGATCCAACTTGCTGGGGAGGCAAAAGTCCCATGTTTTGATGTTTTGTCACATCTGCTCTTCAGTAAGATACAGCTTTGAAAGGAAGGCATAATTATTACAGCTTACNGCACGCAGCAACATAGAAGGTTCCACAGAAATATAAAACTTTTTCACAGTGAGAGTTACAGAACATGGTAATAGGCTTCCCAGAGATTGTGAAGTCTCCTTCTCTGGAGACACTGAAAACCCACTGGACACCTTCCTGTGTGACCTGATGTAGGTGTTCCTGCTCTGGCAGGGGAATTGGACTAGATGATCTCTTGAGGTCCCTTCCAATCCCTGACATTTTGTGATTCTATGATTCTTCCTACTCACTTCTAGTAGCACAGACTGCTATGCTGTCAGAATGTACAGAAGGATGGAGATGGGGCACAAGCCTGAACAAGACAAGTATTTAAGAGCCACTGAATTAGCCTTCATGAGGATCACAGAAAAGGTTGGAAGAGATCATCTTGTCCAACTCCTCTGCTCAAGAAGAGCCACCTCAAGGTCCAGATTTCCAGTATCTCCAAGGATGGAGACTCCAACACCTCTCTAGGTAACATGTGCCAGTGCTCAGTCACCAGCACTGTGCTTGGCCAAGAAGAGTCCCATAGTCTCATCACGAGCAGGCCTGGTTTTATACAAGGCTGGAGACTCACAGGTCTGGTCAAGTTCTCTTAGTGTGATGCAAGGTTTTCCTTCTCCCAGGTCTGGACCATTGTATCACTGTGTGGCATCTGCATTAATGCATGCAAGTTCCACAGTCAAGATCCAACTTGCTGGGGAGGCAAAAGTCCCATGTTTTGATGTTTTGTCACATCTGCTCTTCAGTAAGATACAGCTTTGAAAGGAAGGCATAATTATTACAGCTTACTCAGAGCTCTATTCCTGCATTTTCATTCTCAAAATAGCTTGACAAGATGAAGTGAAACTGCTTGTGCTGTACCCAGTCAATCCTACTGCAGACTCTGCATGACAGAGTACTCCCAGTCCTCAGCACACAGATGACCAGTAAAGTTGATCTACTTTGATCCTTTTTCTATAAACAGAGTCAATATTAAAAGGTGGGTTTGCTACAGAGAGGGAAAGGATCCACTACAAGCAGGTATGAAAATACAGAAAAATGCAGGAAGAGTATGCAAGGCAACACCCCTGAGAGCGAAGCTACAGACCTGTCTTATGAAGGAAAATGTACAAGGAAAAGTAGGATCAAGCAGAGCAGAACAGGTAAATCAAGTCCCCACATTCAATCACATCCCTGTTCTACCTTCCCATTGGCTTAATTTCTCATTTATTCAGTTTCAGGTGAAAAGATTAGAGGACTAACAGTACTAAAAGTTCTACTGGAGGAGATCTCACCAGCAAAAGCAGGTTAAAAAAAAAAAAAGAAAAAGAAAGAGCCACATCTCTTAAGGTGGGAGAAGAAAATGACCCTAGTTCTGTCTGGTACACTTGGTACCAGAGCTGCTTTTGGGGCATTTCACAGCACTCTTGCATTGAGAACAGGCTGCAGTGAACATCACCCTCCTACAGACAGACAGAGACAGGAGAACAAATGCCACTACTACAAACACCACCATGACTTTTCTCCTATTAGGATGGCAGCAGACTGAAAGTCAGTCTACTAAAGTAGGCCAGTATCTTCCTTATCAAAGAAACACTCCACCCTCAGTCCCTGCACTGCTTCCCTTCTACCTCTCATGTCAAAAGACTTCTGATGCTTTTATTCTCCATTCACTTTGTCTCTGCCCTATTTCTGAGGTCCCTTCGGCCCAAGCTTGCACAGATCTGAACCAGTGGCTGCTGATACAGTTTTGATCCTTTCCCTGGCTAGTTTAGTTGCCTTTATTAGCTGCAGCACATTTCCAAAATTAGAGCTGTATCTCTCAGCAGTCTCTCCTTTAACATGGAATAATACATATTCTAGCTGATTCCCTCCCTAATTAGAGGACTTGTAAATCTCCAGAGTTACATATGACTGACAGAGCTCTCATTCATTCAGTAATGTAAGCATGCATTCCACCTTTGTTTCCCAGTTCAGGGTATTTTTTGCATCTCAAACTATTCCCTCCCTATCTTCCCTACCTGCAAAAATCAAAATAAACAAGCAAAAAAACCCCACACAAATGTCAAACTTTTCTAATAACTTTCCCAATTCCTCATTTTTATCTCCTGTGATCCCTACATGTAGCCCTAGTTCTTACTTTCACTGCATCACAAAGATGTGGGATTTGTGCAAATTGATCTGAAAAATCCACTGTTCTTTCTGCTTTGAGTGCCCCTCCTTGCACTCACCATAGTGCATGATCCTACTAGACCAGTTACTTGCTACTTATACCACACATGGGAGGAAAAACATGATGAAAATATGGACTTGGAAAATAAAAAAAATATTTCAAGACTATTTTGTAAGGCTCTTGAAATTTTTTTTTCCATGTTAAAGAATAAATAAAAAACAAAACAGTCTATCACAGTTTACTTTTGACAAAGAACCATAACAGCCTTCAGCAATAAAAGCTGCAATCTCCTCTACCTGTGGCCATTTTTTACATGGCCACAAAGAAGCTCAGGGGTGTTAGTGAATGTTAAAATAGGCAGAGGAACCATAGTGATGAGAAAGACCTTGCTAGAAGTGTCAAGCATCCTGAGAGAGGAGAAACTGAGTCTTTCCAGCCATACCAACTTGAAATGGATGCTGAAGGCTTCATATCAAACCTTTTATAAAAGTCTCGTCTGCTGAGCACAATGCACAGTTTCTGCCCAGTTTGGAATTTAGGCAGCAAGTTAAGAAACAGAATGATGGGGAGTATGGGGTGAGGGGGGAGTTTGCAAAGTGAATAAAAGAAAGAGTTAACACCAAACTTTTACATTTTCATCTCACACAGAAAGCATATGAGATGAAGGATGAAAAACTACATACACTGTGAAGTTAGCAATCTTTCCTGCTGGTAAATATTAGGATTGGATTATCATAGGAGAAAAACCTTGGGGATGGAGGGATAAATTCTGGAACTCACTTGTGCTAGAAGCAAGATCTAACAGAAAGTTCTACTTTGAACTCCTGACTTATCAAGTGAGAAAGGGGAGATGTAATAGACCCCCATTACCATCATGAGGTGAATTTCTAATGTCACACACACATATGGCATGAGGTCCTGGTGCCACCTCCTGATTCCTCCCCCCAGTAATCAACCATCAGAGAAAAAACATATTTGCAAATGACAAAAATTCAGCGTGTTTTGGTTTAGTTTTGAGTTGGTTTGTTTTTTAGCTGTTTTTTTTTAATATAGAGATTGTCAAGTTTCCAAAGTTAATGTTTTTAGAACGCTTAATTTTCAGATGTTTGAAAACAGCTTGAGAACACTTTGCTCTACTTCACATGCTGTCTTCTGGGACACAGACTTTCTCTCAGTGACTATTTGTGCAATGCCAAGAAAGCATCCCTCATCTTTGTTGGCTGAGCCTTCTTGACACTTATGTGAAAGAAAGGAAAAAAAAAAAAAAAACCTAATGAAATCCCAGAGTGGCCAGGATACTTATCTATATCCAGCTCCTCCCCTCTCTTCCCATCTCTCAGAGGGGAAAAGCTTGTTTACTTAATCAGAAGATTACATTTTTTGATCAAAGGATGAGGGGAATCCTCTCTATCTTGCACGCTCCATCCACATGCAGATTTCAGAGCAGAGCCTCACTTGAGACCAGTGTATGGCAACACAAATGAACCACCCCTATATTAAGTCACCACATGTAATCCTGACAGCAACTCCAAGCTCTTGAGTTCCTCCTCCTCCTCTGATCTCTCCTCTTCCTCCTGCCTCCCTCTCCCTTTGCTTTGATGACTTTGGCAGCCAAGTTCTTGGAGAGTTACTCCAGGTTACAATGTGTCACCTTTAATGGAATTCAAAGCTTTAATTCAGAAAGTGGCCACTCTTGACCTCTGGCCCCACTGCCACCCACTCCGCCACCCCCCTCCTTTCTCCATCGCCATGGAAATGAATGGCCCGGCGAAAAAATGGGAGCAGGCAAAGTCTAAAGCTTTTCACAGAGTTCCCAAAAGAAAGATGAATGAAACTCATTCATTACTGAGCAAGGGACCCAGAGAGCAACGCTGGCTGAAAAGCAAGCCAGAGGGAGAGCAAGCAAGGGAGAGAGACAGACTGAGATAGAAAAGGTTACCTCATGCAGGAAGTTATGTGATTTGAAAAAGAAAAGCACAGGAGGTGTGAGGGAACACAGTCCACTTGCAAAAAATGGAGATTCTTCCAAGAAAGATGAAGTGTTGGTAGTGTTTAAACTCACTTCATCAAATCTCCTGGTTTAGAAGTATTTTTCCCCCAGTGCATACAACTGCCTTTCCTCCCCTTCACCCCTGCATCATGTAGCTTGATTTGTCTTGAAATGTAATGTCAATCAAGTATGGAGGCAATTTTTAGTACTAGAGAGCATTTAAGAGGCAATAGCTTGCTCACTCAGACATAACACCAGTTTTCTGGTCCATTCCTCCAATTTCCCCATTTCTCTCAGCATTGCTACAACTGCACTGGAAAAGAACTCCGTCTTTCAGGGCATCTGAAACAGATGCACAGTGAAAGAAAAAAAAAAAAAAATTAAATGACACCACGTATCCCAGCATCAGATGAAGGAAAATGTGCTGCTGCATGCTTGTCCTACAGAGCTGAGGGAACCTGCTGATGCCAGTGATGAAAAAAAAAAAAAAAAGAGAGGGAGGAATGGAAAAGGCTGAGATGCAGCAGCCCCAAATAGCTTGAAAAAAGAGATAAGCAAGGATAAGAAGGAAGGAAAGTGATTCACTAAACCTAGAATCATTTGCAAAGGTATTACACAAGTGTCATAGATTATACTGGGATATTTACATCATTGATGACATCCCAGAATAACCAGTCAAAATTCATCTTGTGCACACCAAAAGTTAGGTGGAAGCTATCAGGGCACTTCGGGATGCTTATGGGAGAAAAGCTATGAAGAGCAGGTCTCAAAGTAGTACACTATTACCTAAGGCTGCTTTCCTGCCTTATCCTGACAGAGAAATGATAATGTGGTTCTTTTCACTGAAGGCCAGTCCAAAGCTTTCCTGTTAGTATGACTGCAAAAGGATCCAGCATGGAGATTAAGTGATAACTCTGGGAAATAGCTGCCCCTTGAAGAGCAATTACCATTCTGAACCATGAGATTCTTTTCCCTCCTTGAAAAAGCTAACCTTTCATTCCCCCAGTCCCTCTGCCACCATTTAATTCCTTTTTAATTATAGAATAGAATCATAGAATAGTTTGGGTTGGACGGGACCTTACAGATCATCTAGTTCCATAGGCAGGGACACCTCCCACTACATCAGGCTGCTCAGTGCTTCCTCCAGCCTGGCCTTAAACACCTCCAGAGAGGGGGCATCCACAACCTCTCTGGGCAGCCTCTTTCAGTGCTTCACTATCCCCACCATAAAGAATTTCTTTCTTCTATCTAGCCTTAATCTCTCCTCTCCCAATTTACATCCATCACATATCCTATACAAAAATCCTACCCCTGCCTTTCTGTAGGCCCCCTGCAGGTATTGATAAGAGGTCCCCCCCAAGCCTTCTCTTCACCAAGCTCAAAAACTCTAACTCCTTCAGCCTGTCTTCATAAGGCAGCCCTTGGATCATCTTCATGGCTTTCTCAGGACCTGCTCCAACAGCTCAATGTTCTGCTTATGTTGAGGGCTCCAGAACTGGACACAGTACTCCAGGTGGGGCCTCACCAGAGCCAAGCAGAGGGACAAAATCACCTCTCTTGACCTGCTGGTCACACTTCTCTTGATGCAACCCAGGGTTTGGTTGGCCTTCTTGGCTGCAAGCGCACACTGGCAGCTCATGTTGAGTTTGTCATCAGTATTCTATTTAAAAAGTATCACTCAAGAGGCAGGAATCATTGCACTTCATTCAATGTTCATTTAATGAATAAGGTGCCAAGTCTAGCTTCCTGGAAGCAGTGTTTGCACCTCTGTGAGCTTAGACCCAGGACTTGGACTTAAGCTTCAGGTTTTTGATACTTCCTATCACCCACCGCTGTAGCTCATACTACAGCTCTAGCCTGAGCTACCCTGTGGATTCCCCAAGAAGGGAAGTTCAGACACAGAAGGAAAAGAGCTCACTTCAGCATATACAGAACATGCAGCCTGTAGCTCACAGTAAGAGGGCCCCAGTATATTCACAAAGCCTAGAGCAGGTCCAGAGAGGTGATTTTACCCCTCTACTCAGCACTGGTGAGACCCCACCTGGAGTATTGCGTCCAGTTCTGGAGCCCTCAACACAGGAAGGACATTGAGCTGGTGGAGAGGGTCCAGAGAAGGGCCACGAAGATGATCAAAGGGTTGGAGCAACTGCCCTATGAGGACAGGCTGAAGGAGTTGGGGTTGTTCAGCCTGGAGAAGAGAAGGCTCAGAGGGGACCTCAGAGTGACTTCTCAGTACCTGAGGGGGTCCTACAGAAAGGCAGGGGAAGGAATTTTTAACATAATATCAGATGGGAGGACTAGAAACAATGGATATAAATTAGAGGGGGGTAGATTTAGACTAGACATAAGAAAGAAATTGATTGCGATGTGGATTTGCATTCAGTGGAACAGGTTGCCCAGGGAGGTTGTGGATGTCCCCTCTCTGGAGGTGTTCAAGACTAGGCTGGACAGGGCACTGGGCAGCCTGGTTTAGTGGGAGGTGTCCCTGCCTATGGCAGGGGGGTGGGACTCGATGATCTTTAAGGTCCTGTCCAACCCAAACTATTCTATGATTCTATTCTATAAGTAGCAATTTGTATCTAAATGAACAAAACCCAAAGCTGGCATTCCCCTTGCTCACAAGTCTCTTCCACAGCCATCAGAATGCACCTATCAAACATAGAAGCAGGCACAGATAACACTCCTTATCACCTGCTGAGTGCCTGCTGCTGAGGTGGGGTGTTCACCTTGCTGCTTATTTCCCTTTAATACACACAGGCTCACTGAGACCACAGGTATCCCCTGTTTAAGCTAGTTTTACTGCAGTATGTTTTACTTCAGAAGGATGCTGCTGCCTCTTTAAACCTTGTCCTTGATCAGAAGCAGCTCTGCAGATGTGGAGGAGCCTTAAGTACACTACAAGCTCATGGACTAAGGACACCATAACACAGCTGAAGGGGTGAGGAAATAGCCTAAGAAACTTTAAGGTGCTGCTCCTCACATTCCTATGAACCTGTACCTTTGCCTCCTCAAAAACTGGCTTGGAAACAGAAAGAAAAATATTGCTTAGGAAACTTTTTCTAGTTATTAAAAAAAATGGCTATCTATTGAGGGCATGGCAGAGGTCAATAGGATGATGGTATTCCACATGGCTCTGGTCTGAAACAACTTCTGTCAGTGTTAAGAACAGATAACAGTAATATCTTAGGGAGGAATTTCCCTCCAAAAGTGTTCTTCTATCTGGCAGCCTCAGGCTAAGGCTCTGAACTGTCTTGAATTAAGTTGTCTCTGTTTGATCCATGCTAAACTTTCACTGTAGGGTAGTTGATGTCAATGCTGTTCTACACATCTATTTGCATTAAACAGACAGATTTTGGTAGCAGTAAGTTGTGCCATAAATGGCTCCACAGAGATGGAAAGCCTCATTTGGTCTTCAAAGTAACCAGCTTCCTAGAGTATGTTTTAAAACAGTGCTCCAAACCATGAAGGACACCTGCATGTCATTAAGTACTTAATGGTGAGCATAAAGCTTTCTGGGTCACCATCTGTTCAGCAAGAGAACTATCTCCCGGTTGCTATTCTCCAATTCTGTGAGCTCCAGGGTTTGAACTCTCAGCCTCAGCAGCTCAGAACTACCCAAAAGGAAGTATGGATGGATCTTCTGTGAGAGAAATACAAATTGAAAACATAGTGTCCCAAGAGAAAACAATTCAATCAGGCAAGAGTTCAGTACCGTTTGTTTTTGGATTAGGAGCTAATCTGAATAGCTCATAGCATAGTGTCACATCTTCTTCTGCCCTTCTAATCTCATCCAGGTGCCTGTTTATCTGCAGCTAGCTGTCTCTGACAGTACTTATTGTCTGTTGTTTGCACAAAGTAATCTCTTGTGCTACAAAAGTTCACTATCTAGGCAACTACTGACAGAAGAAAGTACAAAATGAACACACCCTCACCTAAACAACAATACTTGTTGAAAACACTTTTCTGCTGCTGAAGGAGTTGGGGTTGTTCAGCCTGGAGAAGAGAAGGCTCAGAGGGGACCTCAGAGTAACTTCTCAGTACCTGAGGGGGTCCTACAGAAAGGCAGGGGAAGGAATTTTTAACATAATATCGCATGGGAGGACTAGAAACAATGGATATAAATTAGAGGGGGATAGATTTAGACTAGACATAAGAAAGAAATTCTTTACAGTGAGGGTGGTGAAACACTGGAACAGGTTGCCCAGGGAGGTTGTGGATGCCCCATCTCTGGAGGTGTTCAAGACTAGGCTGGACAGGGCACTGGGCAGCCTGGTCTAGTGGGAGGTGTCCCTGCCTATGGCAGGGGGGTTGGAACTCGATGATCTTTAAGGTCCCTTCCAACCCAAACTATTCTATGATTCTATGATCTCTCACCAGCTCTAGAAATCCAGAATGACTTTCCTTCTGGCTGGCCCAACACTGGCACTTCTATCCAAACTTTTCAGCCTGGAGTTTCAGCCTTTTGAAGTTGAAACTCCAGATGGTTCCACTATGTCAACATCATCATTAAACTCGGCAATATTTATCACAGAGATAAAACAAAAGGTGATGGTCACTGGGGAAGAATGACCTTTGGATAAAAGAAAGCAGGAAAAAGAGAGAACAGAGGCTGCCTTAAGGCCAGAGGAACTGATGTAGGTTATAACCACTTTCCACATCACAGGCTTACAACCTCTGGTTTTTGCTCCCTGTCCTCCCCACCCAAGTTGTATTACACAAGAAAACTCAATTTAAGGAAATGTACTTTGTGGAACAGTTCCATATTTTCAGAGAGAGGGACAAACAAGTTTTTGCAACTTGGGGAAATCCTGTTTGGGATTCCATCTTTCAGAATCTTCTTAAGTGAAGCCAGCAATTTATTATAACTATAGCCAGTGCTGAAACTGAACTAGAGTTCAAAGCTGCTAAGCTCCTTCATTCTTCTGACTGAGAAGAAATCAGCATTTCTCTTAATTTTGGAAACAGAACTGGCTTATCTACATAAGTAGAAAAAAAAAAGTCCTTCAATGCCGCGAGCAAAGGAAGAAAATAAGGCTGATACCCTCCTCTCTAATGCCTCTGCTTCCTCAGTCTTGCAAAATCCAAAAGACCTCCTTATCCCTGGATACCTGGCACATTTTCCTGCTAAAAGTGGGTAAGAAATAGCACACAATGGTGTGGATACTTCTACTGAAACTACCAACACCCTAGTTTGATTAGTTTTTTTACAACAAAAAATTGAGACAATCTACCCGTCTCACAAATGTATGTTTTTCTTCATTCATATTCACCTCTCAGGACCTAAAGACAGTTCTTTAATGGGGACCTTTTGTGCTAAAGGATCAGTTTCAGGAGTAAGGCCTGTTTGATATCAAGAAAATCACTCTTGACTGAAAAGGAAAGTACACACCTTGCCCTAGTGGAATGGTAGCTAGCAGGAGGGAAGTAGGGAAAAAAAAACAACCAACCCACACACTTAGAAAGGAAGGAGTCAGTGACTCCATACTTTGATGTTAAGTACCCTCCCAGTGTGGTTCTTTTTGATTCCATAATGTATCTTTCCCTGTTCACTTCATTTTTCATGTGATGTTTGGCTAGGTTTGCAGCAGATGTGTCACCATGTGATATGGTAAAAAGCATCACAAGAGGTGCGACCTGCAAAGTGCTACAGCCTTTGGAGGAAGCAAACTGCTCCCTAAATTACAGTATTTATGTATCATAGTTAAAAGGAGAATTCCATTACTTGTTAAAGCAGAACACATTTGCTATCTTTTAAAGGAGACTTCTGCTTTGCTGATGTGACCACATATCACTTCTGAGCAGCTGGAAAAAACTGTTCTGTCAAGACAAAATGGATGGCTTGATGCAAAAGCCCCAAGTTAGTTCCTTGTACCAACCTTATGGGATCCACGACTCCTTATTTGCCATCTATGCTTTGTGAGGTGAGAGATCCACTGCCTTTTATGAACACTTTTCTGAAATTACCATCCTGCCTCCCACCATCAACATGGTGAAGTACTAAATTAGTTTGTAATTGAATTTTTCTTATCATGGCTTTGCCCAGTAAGTTACTTGTTATTTTTCTTCCATAAAAGATATTTATAATGTGGTTATCTGCTCTTTTTGAGTCTAACAGACAGACTAAGCTCTTTAAACTGTAAAGCAAACTTTCTCCAACCATTAGTCTGTGGGAGAGTTTTTCCTTCCCTATCTTTTCTTGTTTACATCTTTTGAAAATGTTGCCATGAATGCAGAATGCCTTATCCTGGCATCTGCCATCATCACCATCACCCTAGTCTGGCCATCTCACATAGAATCATAGAATAGTTTGGGTTGGAAGGGACCTTAAAGATCATCGAGTTCCACCCCCCCTGCCATAGGCAGGGACACCTCCCACTAGACCAGGCTGCCCAGTGCCCTGTCCAGCCTAGTCTTGAACACCTCCAGAGATGGGGCATCCACAACCTCCCTGGGCAACCTGTTCCAGTATTTCACCACCCTCACTGTAAAGAATTTCTTTCTTATGTCTAGTCTAAATCTATCCCCCTCTAATTTATATCCATTGTTTCTAGTCCTCCCATCCGATATTATGTTAAAAATAAACAGCTAAAGAACTGGTTTTAGATATTTCTGTAGAACGCTACATTCAGAGCACTTTAATGACCCCTAAAATCCTTCTGAGTCACCGTTTTCCAGATATTTCTCACCACTTAATTTTCATTCATACATAGGGAGCTTGAAAAGACTAAAACATGCTGTGCTAAGACACCTGGACCTATATTTTCAGCCCTGAAGACACAACAGGGAAAACATCACCCATCCCTAAGACACAGGCATAGATACAAGAAGGAACAGGTGGAAAGAGGCTCCCTGCCTTTTCCTGGCATCTTTCTCTGTTTCCAAAAAGGTCAAAAGAGGTCCTCAGCATCCACAGGCTGTTGATAAAGATGCCAATGCTCACTTAGTAGTGAGTGTTGCAATATTTATCCTTAAAAAACTAAAGACTAATTATTTATTAGCTTTCAGAAGATAAAAATGCATTTTCAGTTTTGAGCTTTAAAGAACTTGAAAGTGTGACCAGTGAGCTACATTAAAATAATAAAAACCTATGTAGAAAGCTAGAACAAAGAATCCCACCATCATTTTGGATTTTCTTCACCTAGTGATTTTTAGGCCAATATCCTGGCAGGAAAGGGGGAGGAATGGGGTTGTCAGTACTGTATTCAATGAGGATAATTACACTGAATTAGCACTAAGGGGTTTAGAGAGGAAAAAAAAAATACTATTCCACAGAGTTAATATAAAGTGGGCTTTCATGTACACACAAACCCACCAAGGAGCGAGCCACTGCCTGCTGAGACCTATTTGAGAGCTGAGGGATTGATCGGACTCAGCCAGCCCCTGCTTAAGAAGAAAAAGCTGCAGTTGTGAATTACTGTAAAGCAGTATTCACATGATTGATGGGTTTACCCCCACCACCACATTTGTTTCAAAGATCCATTTTGTCTTCTGTGGCGACACTGTGAATTAACCCCTCTCCCAATGGCTGGCTCCATTTTGCAAGACTGTTCCAAAGTCTAGGAGCTCGAGGAAGCTTTTATCTTCTGCAGCCCTGTGACTAGAAAAAAATGGGAAAGAGATCTCACTTAATATCCAAGCTTCTGAAGAGCACCAGAACACCAGCCCCTCTTCAAACAAGTGTCTGCAAACTCTCTGCCATCAGACCAGCCAGCTCTTCACCTGCCTGGAGAATCGTCTTTGAAAGAGCCTCTTGATCTCCCTTCCAGTCTAATACTCCACCCACTTGTCCTCACATCCTAGGAACACAAGGTATACTTATTTCATCTTCAGCCTTTTTATCCCAATTTCTTGTCAGCAATAGCTTTTTCTTCCTTTTTTTCCCCTTTTTCTTCCCCATGGAGAGCAAGAGAAAACCTGAACTTTATATGCAGTAAAGAACACAGACTCCAGGTAGATTTGTGATAGTATTTCTCCACAAGCCTCAGGGACTGTAAAATAAAAGTAGTAGCTACAATGGTCAAGGGAATGGCAGAAAACTACCAGAAATGGGCTCAGATCACAACCAGCTTTTAAAAAGCTCCTGAAATCTTTTAAATTGACAGTATGACACAGAAAGCCAGGTTTGCATGGAAGCCTGATTGTATGTTTGTCTACAAACAGGCCCACAGCATCTCAGCAACAGTTTATTCATCCAGGAATAAATCTGCTTCTGTCAACCGCAAGCTGCCCTGAGCTTTTCCTAGTTCCTACTTAAAGATTTTCTTTTCCCTTATGAGGTAAATACATTGCTTAAAAAGGAAGGGGGGGACCCCCAAACAAACAAACAACAGAGCATTAAATACTATTAGTTACACCAAAATGGCTGCAGGCAAGTGAAATGCAACCTTCCCACACACAACTCTGCAAAAGCATTTCATGCTGTGTCTGCACCATTTCATTTCTCTTGCCCTGGATTTCCATAAAACCCTGTGTCTTATCCAACAGCACCTTCTCTGAATTCACTGTTGCTCTAACCATGAGGAGAGAAAAAAAGAAAAAGCTGCATTGCCACCCCAGTCATCTGTGTCACCATACTTCATTGTCCTGCCAGCATTTCTTAATGGATACCTGCACCACCCACCAGCCCATTCTCTGTGAGACTCTTTATCCCAGCCATTCTATCTGCCAGCCCAGGCCTGGCCCTGGGGGAGGGCATAACAGCACAGAAACTCAGTTGGGTTTGCAATAAACATTAGGTGGGGAAGCTTTTCAGCATGTTCTTCCTTGGTTTGTCACAGAACATCACAGAAGTTTCCTGCCCTGAGGTTCAGAGCACCTTGATAGTTATGGCAGGTGCTGCAGGAAGGCAAACACTGTGAAAGGTCTAAAAACCCAACTTCCAAAGGGACAAATGCCAAAGTAGCACCAAATGGTGTCAAATGCATTCCAGACACTGTACTTGGTTCTCAGATGAAGAGACAGATTCTGAGGGCAAAATGTGTCACGGCTGAAAGCACCCAATAGCAAAGTTAGTCCTGTGCAAAGAAGTTATTAGTGACTCATACAAACCACAGCTAGAGTTCAGCTGTCTTGGAGTGAGTGGCTTTTCAAACGAACACTAAGCACCTTGGCAGCAAGCAGAAACCTCTGACAGGCTTTCTGTGATCCTGCAGCCACATTACCTAATTTTATGTGTGCACACTTCATCAACCCCAAAGGACAGTGTGTCCATTTCTCTGTGAGAAACTCTCTCAATTGCAGAGAAACTGCCCAATTTGTCAGGATCATTTTGACTTTTACCATGTTTGTGATCTCTGTTGCTGTGACTTGACTTACAAGCCCCACGCACATGCTTTCTGCCCTACCATGCAAGCAAGGAAGGAGGAGCAATGGCAGGCTATACAGGGACCTAGCAGAGCTGCCAGCAGCCTGCAAACGACACTGTAAGACAAAACTTACATATGGAAGAATACTCCAGAAGACACTGCCATGAATCCTGAGTTAGCTGGGGCAGGGAGGAACAGAGAGCAGCAGAGTACAACAGCATTTCTGGGGGGCTAATAATACAATATTGCTATGTAAAACAGAGCCATCAAATCCCATTGAACCACCATTCAAAGCTGACAGCTCATTCCAGCACCAGGAGACCAACGGCCTTTTTTTTTTTTCCTGCTACCCATCACATGACAAAAATGTTTCTGCTGAGCTGAGATCAGCGGACTAAGCTATCCTCTCCCCCACCAAATCCCCTCGCTGTGTAGTTCATGCAGTGGCAATAGCAACTAGATGCAAAACACAGGGATGCTCTTAAGAAAAGTCAAACTATTTCCTTTCCGAAACCCATGCGAATAGGAGGTTTGTTAAAACCAGGCACGTTTTTCTTCTCGTTCCACCTAAACAATTACCTACTTTAAAGAAAAGCTACTTGTTGTCACTTCTTACATTTGCCACGCTCTGAGGCATCACAGGCAAGTGATCTAAAAGCACCACCCTTAGAAGGAGGAGGTTAACTGCAACTTCAGCTGGCTTCTGGTACTCCTGATGCAGCCCCATGTGTCACGGCAAAAGCTGTAACGTGTTTAGCCACTCACATGACGACAAGGAGCACTAAGCCCTTGTGCCCATTCATAGCATCCTAAATAAAAGCCACTTGAGCTCATCAAGAATAGGAACGAGCTCTTTCTTAAGTCCAGCCCAATCCTGTTAACAGGCTTATATGGAAATGCTAAAAGCCAGGGCTTACAAGTGGCAATGCACCTAACTTGCATGCACTAGTTTGCTAAAAATTTAGGCAACATCTAGCCCCCTATATATCACAGACGCTTTTCTCTAAAGAGAGGGATTTAAGAAAGGGCTTGAGCGACCTCTGTGATTAATAAATGCTACTATAATTTTTTTTTCCACTGACGGGGAAAAAAAAAAATCCTGTTAAACACAGCAACCCGTTTTGTCTTCTGATAAATTAGCTTTCCCTTCATGCACATGGCATATGTTAGAGTAAGTTGATTTCCTTCTGCTAAAGAGATGCCAGCTTGCATCAAAATAGAAAATAAATTTTAAAATCCCAGAAAAACTGCAAAGAGGCTTCAAGATTTTTATTGTAACATTTGTTAATGATAATGTACTGCCATCCCCTGCATCCCTCACTCCATCTGTGCACAGAGATGCAACCTGGGGAAGAGGTTGGTCCTGACTTTCTGCTGAGAAGCAAACACATACACAAGTAGCCAGATCCTGTCCTCCCACACTGCAGAGCATGACTGAAAGCTCCAAAATTAAGGTTGCCACAAAACATTCCTCTCATTCAAAAAAATCACCAAAGATTTGCTTTGGTACTCATTACTAAAGTAATAAAACCTCAACTTGCCAAGTCCTGGCTTTCTGTAATAGAAGCTAGGGAGGCATCTTTTTTTTTTTGTCCAGAATATTAATAATCACAGGAGTTAAATGAAGTTTAGAAGTGCAAGTGCTACTACAAGAAGTTAATATTATTAAGAAAGCAATCTCTGTGAGATGCAGGGAGAATAAATCAGCATCAAGTTAACTGAACACCACTAGACTTGGAAGGAGAAGGGTAGTTTTCACAGAATATTCCAACTCTGACAACATGCTTCTTCTCAAATAGTTCTCCATTTACCACAGCTGGAAAGCATCAGGGCATCAAATCAGACATACATAAGTGGAATCTGTTTGCATTTCTAGTATCACAAGCAGCTTCCTGGAACACAGTTTGCTCAGGTTTGCAGATGACACCAAGCTGTGTGGTGCAGTTGATACACCTGAAGGAAGGGATGCCATCCAGAGGGACCTTGACAGGCTTGAGAGGTGGGCCCAAGCCAACCTCATGAAGTTCAACAAGGCCAAGTGCAAGGTCCTGCACCTGGGTCGAAGCAATCCCAAGCACAGACACAGGCTGGGTGGAGAGTGGCTTGAGTGCAGCTCTGTAGAGAAAGACTTGGGTGTGTCAGTTGATGACAAACTCAACATGAGCCAGCAGTGTGCACTTGCAGCCAAGAAGGCACCAACCAAATCCTGGGTTGCATCAAGAGGAGTGTGACCAGCAGGTCAAGAGAGGTGATTTTACCCCTCTACTC
>VZTY01006567.1:12317-25741 GCA_013400935.1 Turnix velox | reverse complement strand
GGTGTCCCTGCCTATGGCAGGGGGGTTGGAACTTGATGATCTTTAAGGCCCCTTCCATCCCAAACTATTCTATGATTCTATGATTCTAAGTGTTAATCAAAAGCCAGCAGTAACATAAAAAGCATTAATGACAAATTGTACAGCAAATCTAAACCATAACGAACTTATAAAAGTATTATATGTGTGTGTATATATATATATATATTCAGTATATGTGTATTCAATTGCTTCAGTGGACTTCAGATCATGCCTTTAGCTAAAACAATTAGTAGGGATGCTTCCAGAAGTAGAAAACATACAATTTTGTTCTATATTTGCACACAGGCATGGTCAAGTAAGAAAGAAGAAGTCAGAAGTACAAATCTGATTTTTCAAACTCTCTTCCATGAGCATTTCCTCACAGGGAGGTACTTCAGCAGAGCATTTCTAGCTGCAGATTCTGAATTATAGTCTCAAAGGTGGCAGAATTCAAACCTTCAGCTCAGAAAAGAGATAGCAGATGTAAAATAAGTGGTGATCAAATGTTGAAAACATTATTATTTTCTAGAAATGTGAAAATGCAATAGATTTTTATAAATGCTTTCTTGGCAGCGTAACCAATTCGCATGGTGGCAGCTGGTTTGAAGCTAGCAGAAGGAAAGGTTACAATGTGTTATTCACAGGCAATAGAAAAGAATTGGTCCAGGTGTAAGGGCTACTTTTCTCAACTGAAGTCCAAACAGAAAATTGCTACAGTTTGGATACATTGCTACAGTGTGTAAACACAGGATTGTATCACTCCTTTGAAATCTCCACCCCAGGTGTACATGATTATAGTGGATATCTCAGCTGGGAGGTTGTCACAAGTCCTAAGAGGAACACAGTACTTGGGAGTCACTTCTTTGTGTTCCCTGTGATTCCTCTTTTCATAAAGCATGCAAGAAATGAGCAAGGATATTGTAAAACCATGACAAAGTACACTCACTGATGATCCTCTTGGCCTCAAAGAAAAAATAAAATAAAATAAGATGACTTTTCAAATGTGGTTTGAGCATTTATGCACTCAAATATCTTCAAGAGAAAGAAAATAGGAATCCAGCCCAAGTTCAACTAACGGGAAAGAACAGCTTTTGGCAGGCGAGATGCAAAATGGAGATTAAGAGGTCCAAGTGCAGGGTTGAGGAACAAGGAGGCAAATACATAGTGACAGGTAATAAAGCACACAGGAAACTGGAACTCTAGAGGAGCCACTGGATCCCAAAGACTGTATCAGTTCTTGGGATGCAAATAAACCAGTAAGGGCAGAAAAAGAAATTGCATTGAAGTTAAATGGCTCCTCTGCTTCACAAGAGAGATAGGTACCCTTGGGTGATACAAATAAGAACTCAATGCAGAACTGCCAGAGTCAGAAGAAATAAAACAGAATAAACAAAAAAAGAAACAGTTCCAGAAATTTGATTGCACTAAACTGCTGCTGCTTTCCAGAGCTGAGAAAAATCAGTCAGAGGCAGGTGTAAACCAGCCAGCCTGAAATAGAGGCCCCATAAACTAGTCTAGAAAATACATTTTTCACTATGATAAATTATGCCTTGCTAATCTACAAGAATCCCTTAAAAACTTATCCTATTTTTCCACTGGATATAAATTGTTTTGATTTTCAAACTCTTTGAAGCAAGCTCTTAAGAGCTCTTGGTAATCTTGGAATAAGTGGTAGGATCCTGTCAAACTTTAAATATCAGTCAAGGAATTGAGTATCCCAGGGTAACAACAACAATCAGTTCTTCATATGGAAGGGGGGGTTGTACCACCCAGAGTTCAGCCTAGAATCATGGCTGTCAAGTGAATTTATGAATTAGCTGATGGAATGTTGACAAGCAAGAATGAAAAGCAAGGTAACAAAATGTGCTGCCCATAGGAAATCGTGTTGATCAATCAACAGCATGGAGGTCACTTTGTCCTTGCAGGCAACTGGACAATGTAAATATCAATTTACAATAGACACACTGAAATCTAATGGAACAAATATATATTTTTATTTATATACACACATATGATTACATATCTCTATTTACCAATGATTACTGACTTAACTCACAGAAATAAAAGATGTTCTAGAGACTAAAGATATCATATTCTTAGGTGTAGTGAAGAGTTATTGCAGATTAGGCAAAATATTAAAATAATGCCTCTACATTTTAAAACTGTAATACAAAAACCAGTTTGACTCTGGAAATTACAATGTAATTATAGAATTCCAGGTCAAATCTCAACTGAATGTGCTCACTAAAGTAACAGCATGAACTGTGAGTACACTGAGAAACAATCTGAAACATTTTGCTGATTTAAAACTAGGCATGGGACTGTAAAAGGCCACTAAAAATAAGAAACATGAAAAAATGTGTAATACTTATGAATACTACACCATTTACATAGAAGAAAGGTTATAGCAAAGAGAAACTCAGGTTATGAAAATTATGACATTAGAGACACTTGAATTCAGAATTAAGATTAAGGAAGCCTCTTAAAACATCTTAAAAACCAAACACCTTGGGTGTGTCTAACCACTGAGGAAAAAAATTCATTTCAGATCCATGTAAATGTAAAGCTAAGGAAAATTAATGCTATGTGCAAAGAGTTTTAAGCAGTCTGCATAATCCTGTTTTTACAGGACTTAATTCATGCTCTTTCCAGCCATTTCTGCATCTTGTACAATTGGACTGCTACTCAGAGTATGATCCATGTCTTAGAAAAACCTAGATTTATTTCACAGCCTGATAAAGCTTCTGCTATAGAAACAGCAGCAGCCTTCAATGGTTTAACTTTGCAAAGAAACAAAACTGGCATCAGGCAGGAATCTAACAAGGAAACATGAGAAGAAGTCAAGGCTGAGCAATGTGGGCAGCTCAGTAGGATCAGCTGCCACAGCTTGGAAATTCCTCTACCACAAAAAACTTTTAGTCCCTTTATACTTTTTTTAAACTTGGAAGAATAAAAGACAATATGAAGAACACAAATTACATGCTGCATCAGGCAATGAAGGATTCTAGGATACACTTAACACTGTAAAAGACACACTAGCTTTTTTCCAACAGAAGCCAAGATTACATAGGAAAAAAAAGATAAATAAATCCCAAATACTATTTCCTGTGGAGTAACTGAAAAGAGTATGAACAATTCTTTGAGGAAAAAATAGGATTAAAATTCTATTTTTATTCAATTCTAAAATTGTAATAAACTTCATGGAATCATAGAAAGGTACAGGATGGAAGAGATCTTAAAGATCATCTAGTTCCAACCTCCCTGCCATAGGCAGAGACACCTCCACTAGACCAGGTCACTCAAAGGCCCATCCAGCCTGGCCTTGAACAGGGATGAGTCATCTACAACTTCTCTTGCCAAAAGATATTACAATTGTTTACAATTATTTTGTAAATAAATGATTTTACAATAAAAATAACTCTGTAATAATTTGCAATTCTTAAATTGCTTACAAATTTTTATTACAATTATACGTACAATTAAAACTGTAGGTATCATTTACATTCTAATTTTCAAAGGCATACTTTAAAATTTTCCCAAAAAAATTAACTGATCTGGAAAGGCTAAGTTTTAGAAAACATTCCTCATTGTTCTAAACTGTATTACTCTTCATAAGACATCATGATCATCAAAAGGCATCAGCTAGACATTATAAGGCATCATGAAGAGCTTACTGTAGCCAAATTATCTCTGCTATGCAGGATTGAGCTCTTGTTTCCAGTCCTGCAATACCAAATTCACTGTTGCAAGTGTAGAGGTGTGCACTAGAATTTCACTGACCTGGAAGAGAAATCTTTGATTCAATAACTCAAACATTTCTATTTCTACAAGCTTCACATCAAACACTTCAACAACAATTTTTCTTGACTTAGACAATTTGCACCTCCCGGACTTATCTTGCTATGGGTTTTTTGCTGGTTTCCAAGTTTCCTGTTTAAAAAAAAGACAAGAAATTCCCACCTACAATTACTTGAGAAATATCAGCTGGTAATATCCCCAACTAGAATTAGAGCCCTATTGCACACGCTGAAGTGTCAATACAGCAAGATGTGAACTTGTCATTTATAGTACATGTTGTGCAATTGGAAAATCTAAAGTTAGATAACACATTTTTGCTGCACATCCCTACAGCTCTCCAAATGTTTCTCCAAACAGACTACTTGCTTTTGACATGTAAAGTGCAATACTGGGGCAAAGTGTCCACACATGTCATTTATTTTCTTTATAAAAACCACACAGTTTCCACATCCACTCAACCTACAGTTGTGGTTAGCACGATGAAGAAGGGTTCTTAAACAAAGGATGGTTTCCTTATACATACAACCACAAATAATCCAACTTAAACTATAACACATCAATTAAATGAACAAAGAACATGCTGTACTATATCACCTTTGCTTTTTAACTCATTTTTTGCATTCTCCAGAGCTCTCACCCTTTATAAAAATTAGCACAGAGATGCTGTATTTGGGTTAGAGAAGCAGCCAAAGAAAGGCCAGGACAGAGCAGCACATTATGGTACCAGCAAGAAGAGGTGTTTGCAAACTCTGTCTCAGTGGCAAAACACTGGAGGGATCTATAACTTTTTTCTGAAAGCAGCCTCAAAATAATTTCTCTAGATCAAAGTTATGCTTTAGAATAGGGAGTTCTCTCACTTTTCTTCCCATTCCTGAACTTCCTGAACTTCACTTTTTTTTTTCAGCTTGAAAATACAACTGGTTTTGCAAGTAGTTAGGGACAAGGAGAAGAAATGTTCCTCAATTTCCTACATCTCTGATTCCAGTTTTACAAAATCATTTCAGATGCTAAACCATGTAGCATTCTCCCTTCAGACATAAAACTGAAGGTTGATCCCAACAGGAAGACACCAACGTCCACCATTCATCAAGGTAAAGTCAGAACTTTCACAGCACCAGTCAGTCACACAGGACAGGTTTTGGCAAGAGGTTATGCCCAGCTCACACCATGCCTTGGAAAGGCTTCTACATTTACATCATCTAAGTAAATCCCACTGTTCTCAGTGAGGATTTATGAGTGAATGTTCTCACTGTTCTCATAGACCATAAAGCTGTTCCAATGCACAAGATGTACAAAAGCTGTATTTCAAATTACAAGCTATTGAAAGAAGAGAGTGGCACCTGTTGAAACACATATACCTACAATCCCAACAGTGATTAGTCCAAACCCCAAACTAAACTCCATGTCCCACTTAAAGACAGGTTCTTTAGCTCTAACAGGCAGAAAGGGAGTGGAGCTTCTAATTTCTTCTTTATCATCCCATGAATATGGTTTCCACGCTATTTTGCAAGCTCAGGGAAATTTGCGATAATTAGATTCAATGTAGATAACTCTCCTGAGGCAACCCATAATCCCTGCAGCTCTTCATAAATCCTCTGCTGGTGGATTATGTGTTTCTGATTAGGAAAAGGAAGAAAATCAGAGTGCCTTCTTTTGGCTCCACTGAACTCTGCAGATCTTTGGTCAAAGCAGCCAGAAGATCACCACATCCAAACAGGCTCTCCCATGGCCTTCTGTTGAGTTTTAGAATCATAGAAAAGTTTGGGTTGGAAAGGACCTTAAAGATCATCTAGTTTTATTCCCCCCTGCCATGGGCAGAGACACCTCCCACTACATTAGGCTGCTCAGGTCCTCATCCAGCCTGGCCTTAAATACCTCCTGAAAGGGGGCATCTACAACCTCTCTGGGCAACCTCTTCCACTGTCTCACCAACCTCACAGTAAAGAATTTCTTTCTTGTATCTAGCCTGAATATCCTCTCTTCCAATTTACATCCATTATTCCTAGTCATTCCATCACATATCCTATTAAAAAGTCCTACACCTGCCTTTCTGTAGACCCCCTTCAGGTACTGAGAAGCTACTCTGAGGTCTCCCCTGAGCTTTCTCTTCTCCAGGCTGAACAACCCCAGCTCCTAGCCTTGGTCCCAGCCTAGCTCAGACCTACAATCCGCTTTGGTCCCAGTCCTAGCCCCAGTCCCAACTCCAGCACCAGCTCACCTCTAGCCCCAGCTCCAGCTCTAGCCTAAAGGTGGTAGAACTCCCAGAGCCACCTTCAATTCATTCTTCCTTTCCCCCCTGCTGCTTAAGTATCCCTACAAGGGGAGGAGGCTTGCAGCACAGAGCAAGTATGCAAATGCCATCTCCTCCTAACTGCCGTGCCAACAGCAATCACACACGTCTGCTCAACACACTTCTGCCAAATAACCACTTAAGCAAGCATCAACTGCAGAGATTAGCAAAATCATCTGACAACGCGCAAATCAGACAAGAAACACAGGCTGGAGGGACAGCTTAAGAAAGTGAGGATTTAATAAGTGAAATGACAAGAAGTTCCTGAATCGAAGCTTGCAGTACTTTTGGAACACTTCTGAAAATCCTATCTGTTGGACTTTTTTTTCTTGCCCCTCAGTCCCTTCCGCATATCAGCTGCACCCAGGCAGGTTACTAATAAAAGCAAGTGACTCCTGCACAAACAAAAACATCTTTATGACCTCTGGGAAGGCAGGAATCCAAGCAAACAAGCAGGCAGTTAGGTGGCACAAGCTACTCAGCAGAGGATATCAGGGGGCTTTTCATCAGTACCAGAAGAAAGGGGAAGACACTACTATAGAAGACTAGGTATCCAGGAGAAACCACCCTAAATGGAACCTGAAGCTTAGACTATTTCTGTTTAATATAGTGGTAGTGGGGTGACTGCTTTTGCATACTTAATCTTTAGTGATCAAACTAAAGAACAGAGTATTTTCTTACCAGAATTAAGGCAGGGTATCAGAATAACCTCTTGATTTACCTTCAATTTACTAATGTGTTCTTCACTCCAAAAGCAATTTCAATAAAAGTGATGAAATTTTGCTGCAAGAAGACTCACGATCGTGTAGCAAATAATATTTCATTTGTATCTTATTTTGTAGAACTTGTCACCAAAATAGGGGTGGGGAACCTTTCTAAATCATAGGCTGAATTCTATGATCCTTATTAAGATGAAGCTCTTGCTGACACATCAGCTTGGTTCAAAGATGTGTGCGTGGTTTAGTATTAATCTCTGCTTGACAAGAAGGATATGATTTTTATTGAGCTGAAAAAGATCTCAATATGGAAGAAGTTCAGTCGAACTTCATTCCAAAAGCAAACTGTGACCTTGTAGTGCCACAGAACTACAGAGGCAGCACCATATTGGAGGCTCCATATTTCTCCCAAGCCTCTTTCTAAGTCCCTTCCTACATCACTTTCAAAGAGATTAGAGCTTTCTTAAGAGACCCATCCATTATCATGCCTAGAAGAGCATCAGAGCAATGTTAAAATGGGTATTTTGAGTCCAAGTCTTCCCACTGTTGCTTGCATGCTGTAACCTGTTGACAAAAAAAAAAAAACACCCAAAAAAAACCAAAAAAAACCCCCACACCTTTAAAATAGTTCTTTTTAAGTACAAAGTTTTGATATGACAACTACCTATACACAGTAAGAACATTTTGGATGCTCCTGTCACAGAGGGAAAGATGCTCCAGACTGCAAGCCTTCTGCTACAGGCTACAGATGGGCGCATACATTTGCACTGTGCTACTAAGGTTCCTTTTGCACTTTGAGATACATGATGTGAGAGAAGTATAACTAAAAAAAAATAAACACATTCATAAATAAATCTGTTGAACCAGTGATTCAAGCGAAACAAGGAAGCCTTAAATGCAATAGATCATCTTTATTTAGTTATGAAACCAATGCCAATGTTCACATGGCTCTGAAACACAAAGACCCAAGAACAAAACAGGTTTTGTGCCTGAAATTCCATGGAACTGAATCTGAGAAACCAGTTCAGTCATTTTTGCTGCTTGCAATCAGACAGGAATATTGTGCCTTCCACAGATAGTTGTAAAACTTACTGCTTGTGTAAATGCATAGGGGATTCCTCCTTTCTTATACCCTTGTAGAGCACAGTTACCTGTTTTTTACCTTTCTAGTCTTTAGGGACAGCCCAAGGCAAGAGGCAGATGCAGGTTGCAAAGTCAGACAGTGAAAACAACAGCAGTGCAGTCTGTCTTCCTCAATGAGATCAGAAGATCAAGATCAACTTTGCACTCAAGACTGAGAAATGGGATACATCCACCTTGTTGCCAGCATCCCTGTGTTTTGCTTGTCTCTACTGCTAACTGGAACCAGCCCTACTAAAGCAACAGAGCAACAGCCCAGGTGCAGGGAGAGAAGCTTGCTGAAGGAAAGAAGAGCCTAAACAGCCTCCTCTTCCCTTCCAGTTGGTTCAGCTATTTTTTCTCCTGGAAGGAGACCTTGTGCAGATAACGAGTTGCTCCAAAATTCTGGCTTGAAGATAGCAAAAATCATGTTTCATTTATGCTGTTAGTCAGTGTCAAAATAAGCATTTGGACTAAGGTATTAAAGAATTTCCCCTTTTTTTCCTTCCCTCTCCACAAGCACTTCATGGCAGTATCATCTACAGCGAAGTACGGGATGTTTACAAGGTCCAAGCTACACTGAAAACACAGAAACTAATGAGGAAGGAAGATTTTTCTAACACTCTCATGAACGATTTAATGAGCTCTGAAACAGTGCTGGCAGGCCTCAGAGGAGAAGGGTCCTCTGTAAAATTGAACTTTCCAGTTTACTAAATGGCAGTGGACTGGAGCCCCAAGCACTATTTCTTTTCACAGACTATTTTTATATGAAAATCCCCAACTCCTGTGTAATGGTCTTTACCCCACTGCCTTGCCATCAATGGCACTTGCCAAGGAACGTGCTCTTAAGGTCCAAATTAACATATTAATACATTTTTCTTGAAGTAATGAAGCTAGATTTTGTCTCAGCCCAGTTCTACTCGTCACCTCCAGAGGTCATCCACCTCGAAACCAGAATCTGCGTTACTGGGAAGGCAAGGAAGTGCAGAGGCATTTTGGAGTGGAGTGGAGGGAGGGAGAGTGTAGAAATACCTGGCTGCAGTAGTAATATATCTAACTCAATATTACATTCACATTCCCCCTTCTCATCTCCCATGAAACTGCCTACAGCTGTGTTCTCTCAACCTTTGGTCTGAAAGACATTAAAAAGCAGCCTGCAAGATGACTACAGTTTTCTTAAAAAAAAATCACTCCCACATATGTAAGCAAGCGAGGAAATGAGGAAAGTTTAAGAAAAATAATAATAAAATCATCATGGTGACATGGCAGGAGGTAGAGTCAAATATATTAAGTGGTTCAGTGATTCTATGCCTTGGAATAAAATAAGGTGAGACATGCTGACCAAGAGATTGTCTTGCTTAGTAAAGTCCCAAACCCTTTTTACCATGATGAGGTAAGCCATTGCAGACAATTTAAGCAACTGAACTCCTTTAACACCACTACATCAACCACCACCTGCAACAGAGCCTTTTAAGTCTTAAAGGTCCTTCGTTTTCACTGGTGAAAAGACTGTAAGAGCCTGAAGAAGGTCTGAAAAGTATTAATGAACTTGGCATCATGAAACCAGCTCTGGCAACTCATAGCACACAAAATTTTAAGCAGCAAATTCCAGGGTTGACTGCCAAATCTTATTTCATGGGTTGGCTCAAGCTCACATTAAAAGTAGTGAGATTTAAGATTCTCCATCTGATGACCAACTGTTTGATACAAGATCAAGAGTTAGCAAAGCATATTTTAATAAATAAATACACAAAATCTACCAGTCTTTGTTTAGCACCTATTACTGTTGGTACAAAGAACTGGTATCAGTCTCTTGGAAGTCAATGACACACCAAAGACACGCCTGTTCTCATCCTGTTTCATTGCTGTGTCAGTCCACAGAAACATCACCCAACTGTTTCTTACACAACTAAAATGCTTTCTGAGTTACTGCAGCAAGGCACAAACATCCCTGCTACAGAAGACACTGCTCTCTCCTTTAATTTAATTTTTCCATGGTGTTTCTGCTGAAGTTGACATGAGACAACTGACTCAAATTTCCCCCAACTCTACTCATACACATGCTGAACACTTAACAATGGCCACTTTTCTATTTCCCTCTCCCTGGCTCCATCCATGGAGAGGACCCTCTATGCATTCAGAGCAGCACAATGGAGACTGATTTCCAAAGCATTAACTTGGAGCCATTGAGACTTGAATGTTTTCAAAATGACTCTATTGTGCTCAAAGGATTCTAGACTACCCCAGCTACTCTAGAAGAGAGTCTTTTTCCCCTTTCTCAAAAGGTCCATCCCTCAAGCCATCCCTGGAGTGCATTGTTGGGGTTCATTCCTTAGTGCAGTGAGTTCCATCAGTCAAAGCTCAACAGATACAAATAATATCAGGATATGGACATAAATTAGTGCGACAGACCCTAAATGGTTTTGACAGGTTTAGTAAGTATATATAGTGACACAGAATGCTACTCCTGCTGTCAGACATCAATATGTAGACAGAAGATTGGGGGCACCATGGAAACTTAGCGACATAAGAGTGGTATTGATTGGATGGAAAATGAGGCTGCAATTTAAGCTTAAGGCTGCCAGAGATGCCAAGAATGGAGAATGACCTCCAGCAGTGAATTTTCAGCATAAGCTCCCTGTGAACAACCCAGTCCAAGGAGGATAAATCAGGGACAAGCACACCAGGGATATGGGTCGAGCGAATGCCGACTACCCTAAGCAGATGAGAATCACTCTGTGTGTGTGCGTGTTACAGTGACCTAGTTCGTTCAAAGCCAGCATTTTGAATGGTTTATTATGGAGCCTTGAAACAAAGAGATTTCCTCAGTTAAAGTCCTGAGTTGAATCCTCCAAATGAAAATGCCTTTGAGACACCGATCAGCGAGAGGTTGTAAAGATCAGGGTGAAGCAGACATCATTACAGACCAGTTCCCACAGAAAAAACACCAGTGTTGGGAGTATAGGTTATATCAGGGTGCCCAAAGAGCAGGAGGTTGTGTGAACAACACCAGCTCTATCCCTAAATACCCATTTTTATACTAAAATAGTTGTTGCACCGTGAAACTTGATAAACTGCATCTTTCGCGGAACAAAAATACATTAAAATAAAATGAAATGAACTTGAGTTAAAGGAGTGCATTTTCCTAGAAAAGATTTATTTTGAACTGCTCTCTGAGGACTTGGGAACTCAAAATGGTAGAGAAGAAACACGGGATGTGTTGGGAAAATACCTTGATGAAGCAGCGACTGCTGGAAGTCAGCTAAGTAATAATGTTCACATTAGTGACAGAAAGATGAATCAACACAAAACATCCATCAGTGCAGCAGTGTCAGGAATAAGATAAGCCTCTAAAGCGTCCTAAGCACCAATATGGGCATTAGAGGAACAGAGACATATGGTTCTGGGATAGCAACACTATGGTTTGTAATATTATAGTAAAACCAACCTTCTGCTGGCAAGGATGTAGCAGCCACAGACTGAATCTCAAATAATTGGTGATAGACATCTGGATAATGGCAAAAAGTCTGTTTTTCTTAGGCCAGTTCTACACTAAGAACAAAAATTGGCTGTTTCTCAAAGAAATATGAGTTGCTGGCTTCTCTTTTTCCACCCAAGAGCCTGCTCTGCTAAATTCAGTAAGTTTCTGTCCTTCAATTTAATCCAAAGCTTCATAAGTAATAAGTCATCAAAGAGTTTAGCTTAGCCTGGAGAACAGGATGTATTAAACCCTTTCTTTCCAGTTAGGGAGAGTCACTACTCTATGCAGCAGGTTTTCTGGTGCTGTTTTTATTTGACTTGCCT
This sequence comes from Turnix velox, assembly GCA_013400935.1. Lineage (NCBI taxonomy): Eukaryota > Metazoa > Chordata > Aves > Charadriiformes > Turnicidae > Turnix > Turnix velox. The sequence goes on along the minus strand of VZTY01006567.1, from coordinate 13,996 downwards.
TCTCCAGCAAAGCACCCTCTTCAAAATTTTCACTAGTAAATTTGGTCACAAATATGCAGGTTCCTTTTTTCCCCTGAATTATTTATCTCCATCACAAGTTCAGACTTTTTTTAAATTATTTTTTTCCAATTCTTATTTCTTTGCAGGGAGAAAGGAAAAATAGACAGGAAAAAAACCCACACACACATGAAAATTCTGCTTTGTTGATCAGCTCAGTCCCATTGTTTAGAAAACAAACGCATTTGTTTCGCAACAACTTCTCCAATATTCTCCCCATCTCTCTCTTCCTCTCCATCCCTCGCCTCATCCTCCATAACACAGGCAGTTAAACACTTGGTTTATCTCTTTTCCAATAAGTCAAACTTTGCTAAAAGCTCAAAACAATCAAACCCCAAGGGGAAAATGAGGAAAAGGCAAAGAGTTCAAGAGTCGATGAGCCACAGGTATAGCCTTCTTCCACCATCACATAAGTCATTCAGAGCAAACAGGATCTGGTTTTAAAAACCTACATTACCCACAGCTACAGGGTTATCTCAGAGAGACAGATTTAATGCCTGTTGCAAACATGTCCACAATACTCTTAACACCCTACTAGTCTTTAGGGTTTATGTCTCAGGCTCCAGCCTCAGCACATATCACAAAGCTAACACACAGTAGATATTCAGCACCAAGGCAAACCACGACGGAAGACCAGTGTGTGACAGCAAAAGGAGCAGATGAGCTCCCAAAGACTAGTCTTTAAAAAAAGAAGAGAGGATGAAGCAGGGTAAGGAGTTAGAAGTCTCAGAATAGGGTGTATGCTCAACAGGAGGAAAGAAGTCTTTAAAAAATCAACTCAGATTTTCTCCCAGTCTATCCCTTCAGAGGAAGTCGAAGACACAAACTAATGACAGCAGTTTTATTCACACTTACTGGATTCACTTCTTCTACCAAAAGCAAACTAAAGGCTAACTCCCAAGAAAAGTATCAGTTGAAGCACTCGGTTTCAGGTCACAATTTAACTTCATTATCCTGTGTCTCTGACAGAACATTCCTGGCACGGGGCAAGTGGGACCTGCAGGGGGTTTGCCGCTCAGGGGTCACTCCGCTGCCCTTTTGTCCTCTCCAAACGGATAAGCCCGAGGACTCCTGCCTCCCTTCCCCGCTGGGTCGCGTCCCCCGCTGCCACCTCTCTCCTCACCCTGCCCTGGTTTTTTAACGCTCCCATCCACTGACCCACCCCGTCTAAGTGAAGACCCCCGCGGCCACCCCGCTCGTGATCCCGGGCATCCTCAGACCTCACTCCCTGCCTTTCCTTCAGGCAGGTACCTCCGGATCTCCAGGTGCCCCCCGCTACCCCGCTGGGTGAAGGCTCCCGCTCTGCACTCCCACTCTCCACTCCCACGGCGTCTCTCCCACTGGACAGCGAGAAGAGGCGAGATGGGGCCAGGGCTCTGAAGCCCCGCTGGGACAAGTCACCCGGCGCTGAGACGAGTCTCCTGGACCTGGGGAGCAAGCCCCTCGGACCCGCAGCAGGACGAGAGGGCAAGGAGCAGCGCTTTCCACCTTGCGACCCGCTCCCCAAAGAGCCCACGGGCGGACACGCCGCTCCCTCGGACTTACTTGGGGCGGTTAGAAAGCTCTTCTCCCGCAGCTGAGAGGGGAGAACCACGGGCGTCCCCGGTGAGCAGCGGCTGCTG
>VZTY01006567.1:0-12251 GCA_013400935.1 Turnix velox | reverse complement strand
TTCCCACGGACGGACTCGCCGGCCGCCGCCTCACGCACCGCCGCTCCCTCTATCTCCCGCAGGAGATTTCTCGCCGAGATTTTTATACAGTCGGCAGGGAACCTGATCCGCGCTTCGACTCGGCGGAGCCCGGGGCTGGCTGCTGCGAAAGGCGGCGAGAGAGGAGGAGGAAGAGGAGGGCGGCGGGGCAGAGCGAGCGGCCGCGCTGCCCCCTCATGTGATGCGGCGGGGGCGCGCCCGACGGGCGGGTCACCCTCGGGGCAGCCTCGCCCCNAGGGGGTTCGGTGGCAGTTCCCCGTGCGCCCGGCGGGGCGGGGAAACGTCCCGCCGGCCGGTAACGGGCTTGTCAGTTCAGGTGAGTTCCCTTCTTCTCTCCATCACGGCACCCTCGGCTGTACTGAGGGACAACCCACGGTGCCCTCGGGGCCGGTTCTGGGGTTCGCCGACGCTTCGCCTGCTTTTTCCAGGCGCGAACATCGACAGCGTTTGCCCCGGTAGCCTCTGGCTGTCGGCGTGTGGGGAGCTTTTAACTTTCTAGCCTTCAGCTTGCCACATAGCCCCGCGGCAGTGTTAGGCTGGACAAAGCTGCTGGGGAGGGGGCCAGGGGACCACAACAACAACCAAAGAAAAAAATAAACCCAGATTTTTGTTTCAACTTGTGCTCTAAGTGCCACGAGAACTTTCTTCTTTTTTTGTCGTGGCATTTCAACATTTCTGCTTGTAGTGCTCGCTGGACTTTCTTTTATCAAGGCTTTCATTGAGGAGCAGCCTCTTCCAACTTTTAAGTTCATTGCATCCATTTAGAGAGTGTTTCCCGATCCACAGCTTAATTTAAGACTGAGTGGACTTGTTCCAAACTCCAGGCAATTCCTGTGCAATTCCCCATCCCCAAAGCAAGCCTTCAATTGAAAGACTGGGCCCATTGAGTGCTTGGGTCTCAGCTGGGGTTGCAACTTGCAGCTCCTGCTCCAGGGTTGCACGGAAATCCAGTTCAGATTCTTCTCCTGTTTCCTGAGGAATGAGCTAAAAAAGTAATTTGTCTGGCACTGTACACATTGCATCATCTAACACCTACCATCTGTGACAATGAAAAGCACTGTGCTGCTGGTCCCAGCCTGGGCTATTGCACCCACCTGGAGTCTTTCTTAGTAAAGTAAACTACTCCCTTCCATCCACACCTTGGCATCTTCTTTTCATCACGCAGTTATGTGCTCAGTCCTGGCATGGTTGCTCAGGATTTGCACCACTGGCAGATTTAATGACAGTGATGTAATTTAAAACAACAGCTTTGATTTGCAACCCGGAGTGCTGGCTGGAGGGAAAGTTCTTTCTAGCAGCTGGATGAGTGGAAACGAGCATTCAGTAGTAAACTTAGTCTTCGTGTTTCAGAGCAATCAAACTGAATGGATCTTTGATAGGGAACTTGTACCTTCCTGAGGACTTCGCAAGGAAGTCCTGGCATCATGGTGCTAAGCACTACAAACATCGAGAGGAGGATACTTCCCATCCAAAACCACCTTCCAACGGTAGGATTTTTAAGCCCTCAGTTTCTCTGTACATCCACAATAGAGCATCTCAGATGGTCAAGCATATCTGTGTAACAAAGAGAAAGGAGGAAAGACGACAGAGACCTATCTGTCATCTGTTTTTGATTGAAATGAAAACAGCACATCAAAGTGCACTAAGAGAATTCTTCCGTTCCATAGAGAAATTTGAGTCTTAGCTAAGCACTGAAAATTTAATTTTTAACTTTCCAGAAAACAATGGAAACCTTTTGCAGAAAGTAACTGTTTTTCACAAAGATATGCATGATGTTAGAAGCCTCATTTGTCCACCAAATTTTAGAAGCAATGGCAATGAATGATCTGGCTTGCAGCTTTTCTCCATACCTTATTTTCCATAGCTCAGAAATTAATTTCCTGAAGCTGACTTTACATATACAGAACCTAGTTTTTCTGTGATACTGCTTGGGTTGTGACTCAGAAAGTCCAAAACAAACTGCAGGTTTGGTTCACAGAGGATAGATTATGGTCTGAAACATCTATGACTGAAGAAGAAAGTATTTTGGTTTTCAATTGACAAAAAGTAAACGTGTTTTAATGTTAATTTTATTTCTGTCTCCATGGCACCTTGAGGCTTAACTGAGGTTTCCATTGCAGTAAGCACTGTGCAAATACAGAAAGATATTCTTCAGCCCTTGATGCTTTTGATATTAATGGAGTATGGCACATGAATTTCTTGACTGAACTTTTGCTGTTGAGGTAAAATTCATTAAAACATAGGAAGGGGTGAGACAGTTGGTGAATACAGCAATCTTGGGAGGACCAGTATAGCTTCTCTTGCCAAGAAGTAGTCACCAACTGTATGTTAATCACAGCCTTAAATGTGCCTATTGTGTTGGTTCCCAGTGGGAAAAAACAGGACAGCATGGAGAATAGGGATAGATGGAAGATAATCTATGACCTTTCTCTTGACACAGGGACATTTTCCTTGGTTTTCAATTGACGAAGCTGGCAAAGCTTATCTCCAGAATTTCTCTGCTCTTTTGTATCTCCTGACTTTCTTTTCCATCCAGTGCTGTATTTCCTGCATGATCTCAGGACCTACAGCCTAATCTACATTTCTTGAGACATACAGAAATATTCATACTGAAAAAATTTGTTGTGACCGTTACATTTCTAGTATGGCCATTTTGCTTTCATCTTTGCTACTCAAACCAAAAACTGGCAACCCAATGAAAGAGACAGACATGGCTGAACTTTCTTTCAGAAAGGAAAAGTGAAGGTCAGGGCTGTAAGAAGTATTCAGAACTGATAAGAGGTAATAAAAAGATATCTGATTGATGTCACTTGCAAATGCTCTCATAAACAAACCAGGAATAGTAGATCCCAATTAGAATCCCAATTTAATCAGTAAATGTTCAAGGCAATTTTAAGGAAAGAACCTCCCAGCGTGAGATAAGAGTTTGTGCCAAAATACAGAAAGCTACCCAAAATAAATTTCCTGTCACCAAGGTTTGCTTTTCTCCTTGAAAAGAGACAAATTTCATTCTGAGCTGGCTTTTTCAGTATGCTTAGATAGCCATTGCCCAAGCCACCTGAAGGAGCCTGTTATTTGGATCTCACCAGTTTCTGACAGGAATTCACACTTTCTTTCAAAGATGCCCTTGAAAAAGTCTAAAGCTCAGACTACAAAGTCAGAGGACAAGGCTTTATGAAATTTTTCTCCCAAGAAGCATTTCACCATCTTCAGTCCCACTGAAAGCATTCAGTCTGTGCTTTTCAAAAAGCCAACATCACCCCTTGTGCATCAGTTAAAAGGTCAGCTTGGACTGAGCTAGCTGTGTTTGTTTCAGATGGGCCCTAAATATCAATTTCTTTCTCTTAGCCTCCCCAGCCATCAGCAACAGCAGCTCCAGGAAGATGTAATGTGATTCCAGGAAAGCAAAGCGGAGAACTTGACACTAGTTTAAAGATTTTTTCACCTTTTGCTCCATTGTTGTTCCTGAGCTATTGAGCTGCCAAACCCTGGCAACTGAGTGCCCTATATCCCAACTCCTCCGCTAAGATCAGATTTCCATTAGTGATATTGAATTATTTAGTGAATGCATTGAAGATTGAAATCAACTGCATCTGAGCTGTGTACCCTCTCACTCTATCTTTCATTTCAAGCCTGCACAATGGCAGGCGTTCTGTCACAGAGACCATCAATCCTATAATTAGAGGTGAAAAATCCAAGGAGTTCAAAAATAATAATTCATACCTCACTCCCTAGTATTAAAGTAATTCCATCCATAAAAAAAGAATCAGTTTTCCCAGATGTATGCAGAAGGAGCGTGAACCCCAGGAGAGTTATTCTTTCATGCACATATGCTAAAAACTTAAGATATTTGAAAACAAAGGCAGTGTCCCAGAACTTGGTCTTAAGCTTCAGTCACCAAACCGTGAATACATGTTGTAAGTTTGCACATTTGACTGATTCTATTTTTTACAAGAGGATTAAAGCTTTTGCACTTGAAATTATTCATGTGCATACATCTTCATGTTGCAGTTTGAAATTCACAAATATAATGCAACACAGCAGGCTTTTCCAGATCCCCAGCCTTTAAAAGACTGCTGTTCACATGTTGGCTTCTCTTACAATTTTTTTTTTTTTTTTTTTTTGCTGGAAGAATGGGTAATGGAAGTTCTATATATCCAGGATTTGAAGACTATATTACACTTTTAAAACTCTTAGCTATGTTAAAAAAAATATTGTTTCATGTACACCATCACTTTTTTTCCGCCTGTTCAAGTAAACATATTCATTTCACTCCAGTTTTACAGATTGAGATGAAGTATAAACCAAAACAAAACATCATTTCATTTTGAAGGGCTGAGCAAAAGCTACCAGCTTTGCTCTGTTTTCTGGGCGTTTATTGCTGTTTATCCCTGGGTAAGATCAAAGCAAAAAGCAGGAACAAAATGTTATTCCATTGAAACATTTTAGATCATTTTCAAACTTCTGGCAGAGGATTACTAGATAAATAGAATGTAAACTTCCTTTTATTTTTCTCTATGAAAGAACTTGAATTACTAATACTTTTCTTTTTGTCCCCACGCTGCAGTGTATCCCTGTATCTATCTACTCTATGAAACAACTGAATTTAGAAGTAGGGAAGATAGTTTTTATCATCCCACCAAATGGGTCCTTGATACTTCATTTGGATAGTCAGCTAGTATCACTCACAACACTAAATAGCTTGCAGGGGGGTTGGAACTCGATGATCTTTAAGGTCCCTTCCAACCCAAACTATTCTATGATTCTATGTTTCTATGATCAATTCTATTGCCAGTGACAACNATCACTCACAACACTAAATAGCTTTCATCTAGAAAGTGAACTGAAATGATCAATTCTATTGCATTTGGAAATGCACATCCCTGAACTGTTACATACAGCCTTTTTCCAGTTAAAGATAAAACAACATTAATCACATTTTGAAATCACATTTTGTTCTGTTTATAGAATTGAAAGAAATATTTCCTTAAGAATTGATTACTACTATTGAGCAGAATGACCATTAGGACAGTCTCTGCATCCATAGTATGATGTGAGCAGCACAAGTCTGAGATGAATGCATGAACAAAGAAGAAATTCCACATACCAAAATGCTCTCTTACTTTTCATAATTGTTCATTTGTCAATCAGTAAAGGTCTCACCTGTGTAATTATAATGATACTAAACTTCTCGTTCAAAGACAAATCGAAGTGGTTTTAACAAGTTTTCCTTAGGTGCAATCAAATGATGAGATGTTCTCCAGCACAAGTGCAGAACAGGCCACTGAATTCTTGATTATGACTATTAGTGAAATCACAGCAACAAAAGAAATGAAGAGAATATAGTACTGACAAGCAATTATCAAACATGTTCAGAAATACCATTACTGAGAATTCTTTATAGCTGTCTCTTCCAAGACTTTATTCCAAAGATTGGAATAGAGTTGGGGTTGTTCAGCCTGGAGAAGAGAAGGCTCAGAGGGGACCTCAGAGTAACTTCTCAGTACCTGAGGGGGTCCTACAGAAAGGCAGGGGAAGGAATTTTTAACATAATATCAGATAGGAGGACTAGAAACAATGGATATAAATTAGAGGGGGATAGATTTAGACTAGACATAAGAAAGAAATTCTTTACAGTGAGGGTGGTGAAATACTGGAACAGGTTGCCCAGGGAGGATGTGGATGCCCCATCTCTGGAGGTGTTCAAGACTAGGCTGGACAGGGCACTGGGCAGCCTGGTCTAGTGGGAGGTGTCCCTGCCTGGGGCAGGGGGGTTGGAACTCGATGATCTTTAAGGTCCCTTCCAACCCAAAGTATTCTATGATTCTATGATTCTATGAAAGATGAGCTTCTCAGCTCACTCTTTCAAATTTTACAGTTCAAGTTTACATACATTAATGGAGGTATTTTCTTCACTTTACCTAGTAGCACTAATTCTGGTAAAGCCAAGTCTGGATTCAGACTGACAGCTGTTGAAGAAACAGCAGCTCAGCCACTCATCTGCAAAGTAGGACATAATAAAATTCAGGCCCTAAAAAAGATCACTCACAAAGATGCTTTTTTCACATTAAAAAAATTCCATGAACGATTGCATTAAGGTTAAGTAGTCTCCTCACCTTGCCAATAGTTTTGGAAATAACTGTAGAAAATAGGACATTTACAACATATAAAATTTATAGATACATGTATATCTATACATACATAATGTATAGATGCCTATGGCAGGGGGATTGGGACTAGATGATCTTTAAGGTCCCTTCCAACCCAAGCTATTATATGATTCTATGCACACTTAATGAGACATGTACATAAAGGCCTGTTGTTTGAAAGGTAGGAACTGGAAAAAGAACAGGCACAACCTGCGCATGTGCAATACCTCATTAGTTAATGGAATGGCCATGATTTTCCCTCCATAAGAACAAAATTGGATACATCTGTTCTTAACTTACTGGCTATTTCTTGCTTGAGAATTGAGCCAGTTGCACAGCCCTCATAAAGCACAATACATCTTTGATGGCAACTCCTGTGGGATGCTGTTGGCTTCAGCGTCAGCTTGATCTTGCTTTTCACGCTCAGGAGTTTAACAAAATGTGGCATCATCATTCACAGACCTAGACCTGGACTGGTTGTTATTAAAAAAAAAAAAAGAACACACGTTAAAACCCTTTATTGTCCACATTAAAAATTTCATACCAATGTCAAAAAGTTGGGACCAGTATTGGCAATCCTAGTACTTCTTGCAAAGTGATACAAGTTTTTTTTTCCCCAAGATCTACTTTCCACCATGATGTGATTCCATTAGACATGGAGTTTTCAATAGCAAAAAGTGAAAAAAGAAAACAATGGGGATAAAATCCCAATTCTTACACACCAGCTTTTTTTTTTTTTTTTACAGGTTAGGCTTAAACAGTTAAAGAGCTGTTAAAAGATCCAAACTCAATAAATCCATTCAGAATATGTGTTAAAATCTATAATGTAAACTTATCCGTTGTTATTTATAATACATGTAAATGCTTAAAATTTAGAGCCTGTCTCACAAAGTTTTTTCTTCATTTTTTAAACTCTAGGAGATGTCAACGTTGTAAGAAAATGCTTAGGTAAATATCCATACTCACATTTCATCTTGGTTTCTTTTGTTTTCTTTTCCAGAACATTCTTAACTTCAGGGGTTCCTTCTGTACATCAGGAATTAGAAGGGAGGAAGAACACAAGAGGAGTTGTCTTTCTGTGCAGAATATGGTCTGACATCACTCAGACATTCCTAATTTTGAGCTCATTTTGACCAAACCACTAAAGCTATTGCTGGTAAACATTTTGTCTATGCCCATTCATTTTTAGAGTCATGAAATGGAGATTTTTAAAGGAAGGGAGTCTAATCCAACTTATTGGTTCTGCTTTTAGAAGCTGAAATGATCAGGGTAACTCTGTACAATCTACAGCTCTGACACTCTTTGGTCTTACTATTTCCACTGGGAAATGGATAGGGAGCAGAGTCTTGTCTTCAGTCTTGTGAGAACCATCAGAAACTTTGTGCCTTTTGAAAAACCTATGATCTTGTAATATTATATATGCAATTTTAAAACAAAGGAACACAATCTTAGCTGAGGTCTGTAGTCTCTTTTGTCCTAATCTTAGTATTAATGATAATTAGTGGCCACCATTATTAATGTGATGTTAATATGCCTCTAGGACCTAAGAGAACAGATGAAGTTGTACTTTAGTAGTGTTATACGTATTTTTTTTCAATCAGCATTTCAACAGTCAAATAGATTGCATATGCTGCTTCCTAAAGGTCTTCATAATTGTTTTTGCCTTCCTAGGCTATTTCTTTTTCAATTATTCAGGCTAAACACTAAGCTATTGCAAAGCTGGCCTTTCCAAACAGTTAGATTGAGCTCTGACTCTCTCTCTCTGCATCACCACCCTCTTCTGTATTCTTCTCACTCTTTTAAAACAACCTGCATTTTTCTCTTCATCTGAATGATGCTAATATAAGACCCTATTAGGACAGCTTAAATAATGCATAGTTAGAAATTGTACCATTGTCAGGGAGTTGAAAGCAGCAACACGAGATTTGTGTTAGGAACTATTGGTAACTGCCTAAAGGCAGTATGGTATTTAATGAAGTGTTCACAGTATTTTAAAAAGTGCTCATTTTCTCAGTATAATTTGCCTATCACATTTGCACCATTGTCCTTTTTTCAGAAGGTAGAAAACACGAGTCTTTCACAAGGAGTTTGTCTGAGGCTGTGACCCTGCATCACTGCTGATGTCTGAACTCTCTTAAGTGACATGTTTTAGATTTTGATTAATTTTTTTCTTTCCCCCCCCTTTTTTTTTTTTTCTGTGACATCTGTTTTGCTTCAGCTGTCTGATATAGGAAATGAGGAGCACTTTCACAGTCAGATTGCCTGTCTTTGCTCCAGCATTTACAGGTACCTTTCATTTTACAGCTGAAATATTGTTTTGGAATGTTGTAAAATGATATTCCCTTTATGTCTCATTCCTACAGTGTTGGTAAAAAAACTTAAAAACACCTAATTTTGAAGCATAGGCATATGACCAGGTCAGGAGTGTAATTCAATGCGCTTTGTATAATGCTTTACCCTAATTGTTCTGATCATGAAAGAGCTGGGAATTTGTGAACTTGTTTAGCAAGCTTACTTCTTGTGGTTGTTTGGTTTTTTAATTTAATTTTTTTTTAAAATTTTTTTTAAAAATTTTTTAATTTTAAGTCCCTGCAAACTGGTACAATACCTGATCTGGCCAAGGAAAGGTCATCTTTCATGGAGTTCTGATTTATTAACACAGATAATGTTTTTATCCACTCCTACATGAACCCTAACAGCTGGATTTTCTCCCACAGCCTGTCTAATACTCAGGTTTATTCTGTAAGGAATGCCCTGATCATACCATAGGAATACAAACTTTCAAACTGTTCTGGCTGTGGCATCTATTCTCACCTATGATTTTTCCCAGTGCCATAATAAGCTCGCTCTGTGTGTGAGTCAGAAAAATTACCTATCACTTTGCTATAAGAATTGATCCAGGAAGGGGGTTTAAGGCAATTTTTTCTGGCTTATACTGTTATTAAATAAAAAAAAAATAAAGCACAACAGGTAAATCCATTGGCATTTGCACCTTCTCAGGATGAGAGAACAATGTGTACAGAAAACTTCAAGCTTCACTGAATATCAAGCTATCCCTCAAGATGTCACAAAACTGTTATTGATTCAGACCCTCCACTGCTTAAAAACTTTTCAAAATTCGAATCTCACTCACTAAGATTATTGAACAGGATTTGAGAAAGGCCAGCAATGTTGTTTTTAACATTCAGGTGCTTTGTTATTTGGGACAGTTGAGAAGAGGAGGAACATTGAATCTGGAACCACTTCAGAATAGAGGCAACTGTAAAGCTCAGGAGTCTTAAAAAAGAAAACAAATTAAGGAAAATGGAAAGTGATTTCCTGTTCCCATCCTTGCAGAATTACTTCACCCCACATGGTGAAAACTCATGACATTCACAACTGTAAAAGTGATTAACCAAATGTCCTCCAGCTTCAAGAAGTCTTGTTTCTTAACATCTTATCAATACTGAAGATGTAGGACAAGACTGAACTGCTATTTTTGACCACCATTCATATTCAAAACTTGTCATTATGACCACTGCAAAGCATTTGCTTAATTAGCAAGAAAAGCAGATTAAATTAGCCAGTTCTGCTCAAGGTTAGTTTCTTTGTGGTGGAGAGCAGGGTTTTTCTGCCACATTGTTTTCCTTTTTTTTTAATTCAGAGCGACAGCTAAAAATGGGCATATTTATTTCAGAAGGATAAATTTGAAAGGTTGAGATAAATGAAAAGAAAGAAGGTTCTACACTTGGTATAACTAGCTTTTTTCAATTATTATTAATAACTGTAGCACATTTCATCTGAGATCCAAAAGCTTCATCAGTATTACTGCCAGGTGTATACTGGTGGTAAAGGTGATGATCAAGACAAGTTAAATTCAGAATTTACTCTTTTTTTTTCCTTTACTTAGTAAAGGAAATAAATGCTGGTTCTAGGCTCAAGCCTCTAGATGCTAGCTTGCCTCCTTTTGTCTGTGTGTAGGACATGAACTGGTGACTCCCTGCCTCCAGAATTTCTGCCCACATGAACTTCAGTTACAAACAACAGTAGCACGGCTTGATCTTTTGTCTGGTGGTTGCACCAGACCTCAATGGGCTCCTTTATTTCATGGTTATGCAAGAATGTGTTAACAAGAAAATGTCTGAAAGACAGTAGTGGTTGAGGTCTGAGTCAGATTGCTTAACTGCATCTACACCTGCAGAGGAACCTGCACTGCCCACCCTAATTGCAGAAGGATGAGGAATTACTTACCTGCTTGCATGGAAATTGGATTTGCTTCATCCATTCCTACACATCCATTGCTTCTCCATGGCCACAACTGAGTAAGCATGAACACAGCTGCACCCTGGAGCAGATCATTTTCTGTTCATGCTTAGTTCACACTGAGATAAAACCATTTTGTTGTTGTTGTTGGCCAATATGCTGTTATTTGAACGTATGGGGTAAGGATCTCTGTCTCACTCTATGGACTAACAGAGCACACTGTGCTTTAAAAGGGACAGAAGAAAAACAAAACAAAAGAGATAATATTTCCATATCCATTGTTTCAGGGCCTCAGAATCAGTCTTTTGCCTGGTGTCGTGTGTATCAATAGAAGAACATGGCAGGGCTGCAGGCTGTCCCCTCCTTCTCCTCCCAGTTTCCATTTAAAGGCCCAACTTATTTGAGAAGAACAAATCTGTTTCCTATTTTCTGCACAATAGGGATGCAACTTGCAGCTTCGGGGGACAAAAAAAATCACAACAACTCAAAGCAAAGTGCGTAAGTTCGTGAAACAACTCACAGCACAAGGGAAACTGGAGAATCTAGAAAATTCAATAGGAGACACACAGCACAATAAAACTTGCCAGATGTGAAGTTAATGTAGCAGGAGTCAGGGAACGTGCAGGTCTATTCTTTCTCCTAGCAGTTATTTCCTGAGTGTCTTTGAGCATGTGAAAGAAACTTGTTCTTAGGTGCTGTGGTGTGTTCAGTCCTTGAGTCTACAAGTCACACAGATTTTCTGCTGTCTCAGATTATCAAAGTGGGGGCAATAATAGAATCATAGAATCATAGAATAGTTTGGGTTGGAAGGGACCTTAAAGATCATCGAGTTCCAACCCCCCTGCCATAGGCAGGGACACCTCCCACTAGACCAGGCTGCCCAGTGCCCTGTCCAGCCTAGTCTTGAACACCTCCAGAGAGGGGGCATCCACAACCTCCCTGGGCAACCTGTTCCAGTTCATAAGTTCATCCTCCCAGATCCTTACTGCTAGTACTTTTTCATTTCTTTCTGCTCTTATATAAATCTAAGGAGGGCCTTGATGACACCTAAACAATGGTCCTAAACACAAGGATCTGATCCTGAACATCCTGACCTGACTCAGAGCTGACCCTCTGAGCCAATCAAACCAAATTGGCTCATGCTTGTATTTTACAGCAGCAGAAATTCAGTGTGTGTTTTAACAAGCAGATAAGTTTGTCATAGAGGTTGGCATGTTGCCAAGTTGCAGCTTTGAGATCCAGATAGCTTTTCAGTTCCTAAAGCCTTCCTGTGGGAGGTGACTCATGGTGACTCCCACATCCATCTTGGGTTCAGCAGACTCAGATCTGTGTACAGCTGGTGAGCTATAACATATCTCTCACATTAAACAGGAGGTGCAGTTGAACATTCTTCTGATGTGAGATATCTAGGAACAGCAAAGACAATTTGTGAAGGCCATCAGTCACTCAGTGAGAGCCAGCCCCTTACTTCTCCCAGTCCCCAGATAACTGTGGGTAGCATAACTAGGCATTCTCTGATTTGGAAAGGCTTTGAGCAAGTCTCCCAGTAGTGGCAGATCTGGAAACCTTGATGTCCTGTTTTGAGGTAAAGCAGAACCAATTCCTCTTCTAACTAACTTCACTCTCTGAAGTTAATGGCATATTTTTCAGTGTCTGCTTCCAGCAGATAGTATCTGATAACTGTAGTTAATACCAAAGCCCAGTATGCAAAGAGGTTCCTGCATATAACTTTTGCTGAAACAGCCAAAGTCAGCTGACTTTGTTGTATGTCCTGTTTAAGGATCAGAAGAGAAAAAGTATAGAGGGGTCTCACCTGCAGGG
>VZTY01006562.1:0-17846 GCA_013400935.1 Turnix velox | reverse complement strand
TAATTGATAAAATGTTATCCTGTTATAAAAACCTTTTTTTTGACCTGTCAAGGTTTGGTACAACAGTATTGTTCAGGCTGTGTTCATGGATGCCCAGATATGTTTAGCATTTGAATGATATTTCATAGAATGATTTGGGTTGGAAGGGACTTCAGAGATCATCTCATTGCAACCCCCCTGACCTGGGCAGGGAAAGCTCCCAAAACTCCATTCAACCTGGTCTTGAACCCCTCCAGGGATAGGGCAACCACAACTTAAGGGTTGAGGAGAATGCTGTGGCCCCAGAAAGGTTTTGTCACCCTCCAATTACTTTCTCCAGCCTTTTTCTGGGCATCTTTGAAAAGGTTCCTCTACTTCTGGCCCCTTGGAGGAGTCCTGTCCCTTTCCCCAGTGAGGGCATGTCACCCATCTGGAACTTGGGACCAAGATATTCCATTAGCTGGGGACAAATGGAAGTCTAGATTGCAATCTTAATTATTCTATGCTTGAAAAAAGAAGTCTGATTTTTCTTTTTTCACTGCATGTGAGATAGCACCAAGCATGAGCTACAAGCAGAGCTTTTAGAACCTCTCCAATGAAATGTTTTTTCTGACAGTATTTATGGCATTCACCACTGCAGGCTGTAAATAATTATGACCCTCATTATGGTGGGAATTTGGTGGGTAATGAGGAAAATAAAATGAGAAACTTGTGCATAACCTGCGTGGTACAGTTTTATTTAAGATATAAGTGCCTAATACTATCTCCTTGTGTTATTTAGGATACAGTCTCTTCTTGGTTGCTGCTCATGAGTTTGGCCATGCTATGGGATTGGAGCACTCAGAGGATCCAGGAGCACTTATGGCCCCAATCTACACTTATACCAAGAATTTTCGCCTTTCTCAAGATGACATTAAAGGAATTCAGGAGCTATATGGTAAAGTCCTCCCTCATCTTTTCAACTTATCAAAAAAGCATGCAGCATACCCTGAAAACTGGGGCTGGGGACACAAAGCAAATCATAAATTGCATAATAACTGCAACCATAAATTGCATAATAACTGGTCCTTCCTCTCTTCTTTCTTCATATATTTCTAGCTGAGTATCACAATTTTAGGAAAATTTACTAAACTGAAGCCCCAGCACTTCCCATAATCAAACTTAGAGATGAAAAATTTTAATGCCTTTAGTGGGACAATGAAATGCTTTTCTCTAGTCTGGGTGGGTTCAGGTCTTATTGTCTACAACAGTCAGAACTTTCTAGATAGCCCTGGAAAAGGATTTTTATTTTCCTGCCCTGGCTTGGAAACATCTCTCATTGCCTTCCCACATCAGCTCAAACTGTGCCATCACAATAACATTTGCAGGGAGTGTGTGGAAATTCATTGTTGATGGTTTTGGAAACCTCCTGGAGCTAAAGTGAAGTATTTTTATCATAGAATCATGTGATTCTATGATTTTTATCATAGAATTTTATCATTTTTATGATGGTACACTTAAATTATTATTTGCTTCACAGATCCTCTTTATAAAATACATAAACATTATTATTGAGGTTTCTTTGGTGAATGCACTTTCTATCTGGTAGAGGCAGATATATACCACAGGCAAAGAAAATCTATATGAAAAGCACAGAAAGAGGAATGGTAGATTTATAGAGTAGTTTGGGTTGGAAGGGACCTTAAAGATCTTCTAGTTCCAACTATTGGCACTTCTAGAAAGAGGAGAAATCCACTTTGGGATTTCTCAGTATAGTTGTGGGTAATTCTGAATAGTGGGGGCTTTGACATGCACTTCTCTTCTTCTTAGAAGCCAGTAAAATTAAAATTGTTAACATTTGAACCTGATCTAATAATTTGGAATATCTTTCTAGTCCAATAGGATGGTCACTAAGGTCTTGTTGGCTATACTTGGACCATCTTCTTCTGAGAAGATTTGGTTACAGGTTTTTTTTCTTTTTCCTTTTCCATATTATTCTCTTTCCATGAATTAGGGCAGTTTGTGTTCCCTGTTTTATACCTTCTCACTGTATTTCAGTTTAACACAATATTTCTGTTTCCCCCATTCCAGAAGTGTCACCTGATGTTGAACCTGGCCCTGGACCAGGTCCACGTCCAACCCTTGGACCTGTCACTCCTGAGCTCTGCAAGCATGACATTGTATTTGATGGTGTGGCACAAATTAGAGGAGATTCATTTTTCTTCAAAGATAGGTAAGTGAGAGAAATTTCTTACTAATGGGGACAAATCCATGACCCTTCTTGGTCAAAATCTAGAAATCTTTGATCTGGCACAATCTCAGCCCTTTCTCTTTGTGTGTTCAGAGATAGCAAGGTGTCCTAATCAACTAATAAGGGAAGAGATGGCAAATTTTGATTTTTCTGGCTAAATAATATGGCTGCCTTTGCCAGAGTGTCCATTACCAAGCTGCTCAGCAATGAAGAGCTTCTCCTGAGGTGTGCAGGACTTGGCAGCACCAGGGTGAGAAGCAATAAAGCTCCTTATTCCCTGCCATAAATCAGTGCCCAATTTGAAATCTTTTATCCTCAGTAACCCTGAACATTCTCTCAAAGCTGTTGGAAGATAAGTCTACGTAAGTTCCATGTGCCCAAATCAAACTCTAACAATTTAATAGGACTTTTTTATAGGGTATGTGAGGAAGACTAGGAATAATGGATGTAAATTGGAAGAGGGGAGACTTAGGCTGGAGATAAGAAAGGAATTCTTTATGGTGAGGGTGGTGAAACACTGGAAGAGGTTGCCCAGAGAGGTTGTGGATGTTCCCTCACTCTCTGGAGGTGTTTAAGGCCAGGCTGGATGAGGCACTGAGCAACCTGGTGTAGTGGGAGGTGTCCCTGCCTGTGGCAAGGGGTTGGAACTAGATGATCTTTAAGGTCCCTTCCAACCCAAACTAGTCTATGGTTCTATGACATAGATACACACAACCTTCAGAAGTTGACACTCCTGATGTCAGAGTTGAAATTCAAAAGGGAACAAGACCCAGCAAACAAGATCCCCCTCCACAAAACTCAATTCAATAGTCACTTGTATCTGCTGGAGGTGTGATGTCCAGCTGAGTCTTCCAGATTTACATTTTCAGTTAGATGTAAAGGGTTTATTACTGTGCTGATGGTTTAACTCCTGGCACTATCTTTACACAACAAAAATAAATCCCAGGCAAGTGGGTAACTGCAATTCTATGCTTTGCAGTAGTTCCTCCTGTACTTTTTCTTATAGTTCCCATCTATCTGATACCCAGGTAATAGTGCTTTGGGTTTGAAGTTTGACTTCATCATCATAGGCTTTGTGTTTTAGCAGTGAAGAGAACAGGATCAGAGTGTTCCTCCTGGCCTCTTCAGTGGTGGGAAGGAAACCAGTGATCCTATATGACAAGAAGTTGTCTTTTCTTGGCCACAGAATGGCCCAAAACACCAACAGGTCAGGCTCACAGAGTCAACACCAGACTCTTCCCAGCACCAAGCTGCCCCCAGCTGTGCCAAAACCAGTGCCCTCTTTTTCTAGCACAGTCATCAGGGAGTTGAAGTGTTCTCCTGGGGTCCCTCAAGAGGAAAAAGATGTTCTCACAGCACTGAAAAAGCACAGCATCCACAGTGTAACAATCCTCCTCATCCTTCTCTGTTCACTGTGTGCTTTGGTTGTCAGCCAGACCTTCACCTTGCTTCTGTAGGCTGGCAACCACCTAAGGCTTGGTTCAACAAAGAACTATTTCAAATCTCTTCCTAAATGAGCAAAGCAATCCAGTATTCCTGTATAATCCCAACAACACAGGAGCTTTTAGCATTTAGTACAGTTGGTGAAAGAGCATGGAAATAATCTGTTCTCACTGCCTCCTGCTTTATCTAACAGGCAGCAAAGGCAGACAATTGCTGGATTGTTTAGCTCTGGAATGGCTTTGGCTGCCAGCATTGCTGCTTTCTAAACATCAGACACTCTGCATTATGACTCACTTTAGGAATTCAAAAAACAGATGTTATGTCATGTGACTTTTTATGATTCATAAAAATTATTGTGGCACCCAGCTGTCCTATTACACAGGGAAAAGCACTAAATAGCTAATACGAGATCATGTCAGATTAATTCTTTCAAAAAGAAAAGGATTCTTCTTTCCCTGCTCTAATTGAGAAAATAAAAAGAAATCCCTGCTGGCCATACAGAACAGTGATGCTCAGACATTGGGCACAGAATCTTCCAGACAAAAAGTATGCCCAAGCACAGCATCTATACAGATCTGACAGTGAAGGAAAATTCAAACATCTGAAGTTGACCAACACATTAAAAAAAATCCATTGATTCAGTCCCTTTACACAACTGCAGACAATTATTATTATGTTAAAATATAAGGTGTAACAAAGTGCTATATCTCTGTCAGTGTAGTATTGAAATTTAGCCTGAATGAGCTGAATTTTTTTCTGAAGTTCCAAGTGAAATGAGAAAGTCAAAGAACCAATTTTAGCATTTCCTCAGCAAGATGAGTAGGAATTAAAATACCTTCTACCTTCAACAAAAGAAAATTCACCTCTGAGAAAACTTCTCATTCCATTGGAAAACCTCACTATTTTAACATGAGCTTTAGTGGAAACCTGATGTTTGTCTCCCCTGGCTCTGGAAAGTTTGGGATTTGCACAGAAATTATTAGTGCTGACTCAGCTATAAAGCAGATTGAGAATTCTGTAAATTGGATTTTGAAAGGAGTAAGTTTTCTATGATTTTTTTCATAGGGATTTCCATTTTGTATCACTTAAGATCTGCTCTTTGTATGAAAAGATTTGCATTAAACAAATGCTGTTACCACTTGCAGAGATTAACATGTGTCTAAGCACTATCAAGCATAAGAGTAATTAGCTAAATGCCTTTTAAATTAAAATTGAGTTATGCCCAGAGATGCTTTTTACATGTTAACAATACCTATAGGTGTGTGAAATGAAAATTAATATATTACTTAGTCATTAGTACCATGTGTCAGGTTCAATTAACACATATTTTTAATTAAAAAGAAAGAATAAGCAATGCACTTGCCAGTTGTACTCTTCCTCATATCAAAGACTCCAGTTTGACATAATTCAGTGTACAGCAACTAATCCTACTTGCAGATACATTGCAGAAAACTTTTTCCCCCAGCTACCTCTGTGTGTGCAGTCAAACTTCTGCTGATAAAAATGCAGCAATTTATTAGATGAAATAAGGGGGCTTCCTCTCCAAATTTGAGGTGAAATGAAAGTTTTGCTGCACATCCTAGGTTTCTCAGAGGTGCCATTCCATTTATATCCTACAGAAAATTAAGATGCCAGGGGCACCTTGAGTTTCAGCATCAGTGAAAGCAGTTTGAACTGAGAATTTCCCAGTTACAGCTCCATCACCTGCTCATTTTGCATTTTATGACCATGGGAAACCTTTTTCTCTGTCAAGGAAAAAACTATTTCATTCTATGGAGGAGGAAATAGCAGTGCCATTTTTAATAGAAGCTCTCAGCACAAAGCTCTGCCATTTAAAGATAATTACAGCTTTTTAGAGCTAAAATCAAATTATTATCCTACTTACATATAAAATAGCCAATAAATTACCCTTTGCTTTTCTGTAATGAGTGTTTTTAGTGTGAACAGTCTCTTTTATGGCCAAGCTCACTTCCAAGCTGTTTGATATACTGTTACTGAACTTGAACTTTTAGTCACTACTATAGTAACTGCAGGTACAATTCAGGGAGTGCAGATCTCTGTCTTTCATAGAATGGTTTGGGTTGGAAGGGAACTTGAAGATCATCTAGTTCCAACCCTTCTGCCATGGGCAGGGACACCTCCCACTACACCAGGTTGCTCAGTGCCTCATCCAGCCTGACCTTAAACACCTCCAGAGATTGAGGGGGCATCCACAACCTCTCTGGGCAACCTCTTCCAGTGTCTCCCCACCCTCATAGGAAAGAATTTCTTTCTTATCTCCAGCCTGAATCTCCCCTCTTCCAATTTACATCCATTACTCCTAGTCCTGCCATCACATATCCTATAAAAAAGTGCTACCCCTGCCTCTCTGTAGGTCCCCTAATTCTTCACTCCAGACTCCAAAGAACCTTTTCTCACTGGTCTGTGCCAGGGAAGGCAATCTCTGCCCCACACACAACAGCAGGAGAGCTCAAATGCCTGATAAATGAGTTTATTTGGATACTCCTAGCACAGAATACATTTTGACCTGATGTTAAAAGCACCAGGAACTCCAAAGCCAACAGTGCAAGCAATTTCACCTGCAGTCCAACAAGCCCTTATTGTGAGGCTGCCTCTAAATCACAGAGTATCAGGGATTGGAAGGGACCTCAAGAGATCATCTAGTCCAACTCCCCTGCCAGAGTAGGAACAAGTAATTTGGCTTTACACTCACTGCAGAAGGGTGACAAGTGTGAGCTGCTGCAGCTGGAGGTGTTTGTGCACATGTCCTTATGTGGCCTCTGCCATAAATGATGAAAAAAAAGATATGCTGGTGAATCAGTTATTATAAATCTCAGTCTATTTTCTGTTCTGCTTAGGTTCATGTGGAGGACTGTGAACCCCCGAGGAAAACCCACAGGTCCTCTTCTTGTTGCTACCTTCTGGCCTGACCTGCCAGAGAAAATTGATGCTGTCTACGAGGCACCTCAGGATGAGAAGGCTGTGTTTTTTTCAGGTATTGTTTTTAAATTTTAAAAAGCAAGTAGCTATTTATACAACTGTTGCACATGAGCAGGGTTTCTGTGCTACGAAGACTAGAACTGCAGTCAGTGCAATAACAAGCCCACTTACAAAGTATAAAGGATGTTCTCCTCTGTGTCTCGTTAATAGCCCACTTACAAAGTATAAAAGATGTTCTTCTCTTTGTCTCATTAATAAGCTGTGTTTGTTTGCTTTGTTTTCTCCCCTACCTAGGAAATGAGTACTGGGTTTATTCAGCCAGCAACTTGGACAGGGGATATCCAAAGAAACTCACCAACCTGGGACTGCCCCCTGATGTGCAACGTGTGGATGCAGCTTTTAATTGGGGCAGAAACAAGAGGACATACATTTTTGCTGGAGACAGATACTGGAAGTAAGATGCATTGAGGTGGAGGTGGTGGGATGCCAAGCTGTGTCTCTAGGGTTGAGGGCTGGATTCCAGGAGGCAGGAACCAAACACAGGGCTTTCCTCCTCTGAGAATAAGGAATTCATGCTGGCAGCTGCAGAGAGTGAGGATGCTGAACTGAGGAGTATTGATTCAGCAGCAGGAAACTAGCACAAATTTGGGTGAACAGCTTGAAGAGGATATCAGGGAGTCTCTTTCAGGCAGCCCAGCACTAAATTCTCACCCTTATGTACCAGCAACTGCCCCACATCAGTCTCAGGCTCTTAAGAGGGATAAGCTCTCCCCACTGTCAGCTCACAGCAGCAAGGAGAAAAGTCTGAAAGGAACTCCTTAAAAACAGGCTGCTGTCTAATTGCTTCAAGCCAAAGATTGAGCAGATTGCCTTTGAAATTCTTTCACTAAGACATCATGTTTGGAAGCTGGATGGAAAAGAAACAGCAGTGTGACAAGTAGAGCACGCTGGGGATGACTGTAAATCCTGTCAGCAGCTGATGTGCCAGTCACTAACACATTTGCTCTACTAATAGAGTTGGCACTGAGGGGATCTGAACAAGCCATGAGAAGTGTATCTGTTAGTACTTTGGAAAAAAAAAAATCTTAGCTTCAATCCATTTTGACAGTCTCCACAATAATTTTTTTATGTTTCCAGAGAAGTTTTTGTTAGAAAGAACACCAACAAAAACGTGGTATTCCACAAATATACCTAATTCTACATCTGCACTGAGTTTCTGGCCAAAAGACTGAATGAGAAGGAAAATATGATGCAATATAAGCAACCAGAGGCAGGTGACCTGCTGCCATTCTCTGTTCAAGACAGATTTTGGGCTCTTCTTAGGAAGGAATATCCTTAAAATCTCTCGAACCCATTACAGATTTGGTAGAAATATGTGGTAGATATAAAAATCCTACAGTGATCCTGATGAAAGGCTATACTTGTATTTAATAGAAATTGATTGTTTATGATACGTGGCACAAAAGATCACCTTAAAAATCAGGCACATGCTGCCTATGAGAATGGATGAGAACAAACCCAAGGCACTGATTCCTCCTTTCATCATCTCTTCCAGGAAAAGGGCTTTGAGTCAGGAATGTGAACATTAAACAGAAGGCTGAAAGCTGAAACATTCATTACCTGACTATTTAGAGAAAAGTTAAACATCAGAAACACACCCCAAAAATCTATCTTCTGATAGATGATCTATATAAAATATCCAAGGAGGTGTCAGTATAATTGAGTCCATTTTATGTGAACATTAATTTCATGTTCTGATCAAACCAGATGAGTGGCTTTTTCATATCCTAATGGCTTGGGATTCCTGTAAGTAAATAAAAAACCCTTTCACAGTTGCCATTTGATCCTAACTTTCAATTACTGAGAGGACAGTGCTCTTCTCCATTATCAGAAAAAAAAAAAGAACTCAAAATATGAAGAATATTATTCATTTTTAATGTTCAGAAGTAGAGACCATCTTAAACATTTGCAAGGAGTTTTAATGCAGCCATCTGCAATACTTTGGATTCCTAACAAAACCTATATGAATTAGGAAAAAAGCTGCATGTCTCCTCTGTCCCAAGGATTGTTTTGATTAACTGCACTGCAGGGCCCCCAAGTAATTCCTCACTCTAATCACACACAGTATTTCTATCAAAGTATCTTATCATCTGCAGACACCACAGAATGCATTATTTATTGTTAAGGAATCAAAATAATCTTCAGTGATTCCTATCTCTAAAGAATAAAGCAAGCAGTTGTCGAGGATTTCAGGAAAAAAAAAATATCACAGACTGTACAACCCTTAAGAATGTAGCTCTTTTACTTTATAAAATAACTCTGCCACATGGAATCAAAATAGTTACATACCAAAGTCTTTCCTGTGCCATTATCACACTTACTTTAAATGGATTTTTGAAAGCCTTCTCCTCTCCCTCCTTCAAGCCCCAAGCTATTAGTGTTGTTCTAACTAGACTGGTTAAGCAAATCCAAGTTTTGTGAGAGACAGGAAGAGGACCTGGCTCAGATTCCACGACTGGAGTTTTAAAGCTACCCAGTGAGGTACTGGAGTTTCTTAAAATAACCATGGATAAAATCAGGAGTCATTTAAATTCATGGTTTTCATTTGTTTTGACCATTTGCACTAGCACAACTTGGGATGTAATCCAAGTAGTTCCATACATACAGACAGGGAGAAACAATGAGGAACACAAATTTTTCCCTCCCTTCAGTTTTAGCCAGAGATGATTCTCTGAAGCCCACTGTTGTGCTGCCAGGGGGGCTGAGACCCCACACACATTGGAATCCTGCTTCAAACTGCACTGACTCCCATCTAGAAACCAGAAAAATGGGGAAACCACCCCACATTTTTACTCTTTCCATCTTCAGTCTCAACTTCCTTGCATCCCTGGGACATTCATTCCCTCTATGTGGAAGGCAGATCCTGGACGAGGTGTTTGTGGGAGGGTAAAACTGGTTTTGCACAAGTGGAAATCAGAGAAATGAGACAACTGATCCCCTGTAGATGTGGATTCAGATAGATCCACCCTCATCTGAAGGATGCTACAAACTACATCTGACTTCCCTGGAGTTAGATGGATTTACATCAGCTCATTTTTAACTTGTTAAAGCCATTGTGGTTTGGGGTCTCATTCATTCCCCTTCCTCCAGAAGAATGGGATGTATTTTGAAGTTGACATTTATATGTTGGTTCCCACTGAGTGATGGGACTGTGTGAAAATAATAGGGTTTTTTTTTAATGAAATGCAATTAGTGATTTAATTGCAATCCATCAATTACATGGACTATAGGCATATATCAAATGAAATTCTTAGAACATTTTCTTTTATCAGCTGCTACCTTAAGATGCTATCTTCTGCCTGAAAAAAGGTACCTTCAATAGAATTAAGTTTCAAATTTTGAAGCCACATTCCTGAAAAGGCTTTGGCTTAGAAACTGTGTTTTCAATTCAGCAAGAATTGCATTTCCTAAAGGAAAAATGTAAAATTTCACAGGGTTTTCATGGAGTCAGGGAATAATTACAAGGACAGAAACAATATTACAATCTCAGCTACCAGATTTCTATTTGGTTGCTTTAGATAGTCCCAATTGCTGGAGATTCCCTGGAAAATTGTGTTAAATTTTATCATTAAAAGCAGATGTGTAATGCAGAGATATGGTTCTCTTCAGGTACAATGAAGAAAAGAAGAAAATGGAGCTTGCATCCCCTAAATTCATTGCTGACTCATGGAATGGAGTTCCAGATAACCTGGATGCTGTCTTGGGTCTTGGTGATAGTGGTAAGTTAGAATTCTGACCTAAATCACCCACAAGCTCTCCTTATGTGTCTGCTGTGAAACTCACCCTGCTGTAGAGCTGAAGTCCCATTCATCCTTGCAAACTACTCATTCAAACAAACTTCTTTTGCCTCTCCATCTTCCCACTAAATATAGATTGGTAAACACTCTATTAATCTCAGCTGAAAAGTTTTTAAAATGAAACGTTTAGCAAATGTGACAGCTCACAAATATTTTTATCCAAGCATGTAATGTTTATGTTCTTTTCCCTTTTCATGAAGCTCATTTCCTTTCAGTCTGTTGCTACACTTGGTAATTTTCTTCCTTGATGCTGAACATTTTTGCAGAAGCTTAAAAGCCAAGAAAGTTTTTATTAGCATCTTTTTTTCTAATTTGTTTTTCTTCTTTTTTCTTCTTTTTTCTTTTCTTTTTTCGTTTTTCTTTCTTTTTCTTTTCTTCTTTTTTCTTTCTTATTTTTCCCTTTTCCCCTTTTTTTCCCTCCTCTNTCTTTTTTTTTTTTTTAAGTTAAAGGCTATATACTGTCTTGCTGAAGTGTCTTGAAGCATCTCATGTCCCTTAGGCTCAGATCCAGGTTCCTGTTGTTTTTCCAGGGAAAACTAGCTCTGTGGAGCTTGTCTCTCTCTATTCCAATTTGAGACACAAACCCAGTGCCTAATACACAGGATGTCCCTGTGGCTTGTAGCTCTCTCAACTTCCCAAAAGCTCCAAAACTTCCTCAGTAGCAAGAGTGAAGTCACAACCACAACTAAAGCATGAGAACCTCCAGGATCACAGCACCAATGGGTTGTATTTTGTCATTTTATTTAACTTTTCACCAATTGCAGCTGAAATCCTGGCCTGTGGTTACAAGAAGCCTCATATTTTGCACAGATACACATTAAGTGCCTGGAAACACCAGATACATCACATGAGTCCCAACTCAATAACATTTTTAACATGTGTTTTGCCAGCAAATATTTCTTCCAGAATATTCTGGCTCACAAAAAGGTAACCTGATGCAATCTCTATTTAACAAGACCAGGATAGGATTTTTTACGTATCTTTTTTTAATTGTGTATAAATATTTCAGGAAATGAGACTTCCAGTTCATTAAACTTCATGAAATCAATCAGCCAAAGAAGCTTTGATGGAGAATTGTGTGTTCCATAATCTGAGTGTGCTTTTGTATTTTGCCTTCACAGGATACACCTATTTTTTCAAAGACCAGTACTATCTACAAATGGAAGACAAGAGTTTGAAGATTGTTAAAATTGGGAAGATAAGTTCTGACTGGTTAGGTTGCTGAACTGTAGGAGATATTCATAACCAAATATTAACTTTTTTTTTGTTATATACCTTATCTGTAATTAGAAATAGGACTGAATGCTAATTACTGGACCAGTCTGGTACTGGCAGAAGAAAAAACAAAACCATTAAGTACCAGTACTGTACACATCAGATAATTTAAGAGTGTTTCCCTCCTCAGCATACAAAAGATGTGTAAGTATATATTCTGGTACAATTTTTCAGTTTTCATGCTAGTCATAGTCATAGAGCAACCATCATTCTTTATTCTCCTGGTGCTTACAAAGAGAGTTTGAACCCTCAGAGACTGGATCCCACCTCTGCGTTCCACACCCCCCAAATGGGCTCAAAGGAGATGTACCAGCAGTGCACTTTGATTTTTTTTTTAATTTTTTTTTTTAAAAATACAACTCTGTTATAAATGAATGGTTTGTCTTGTGCCTTTCACCTTTTTTTTTTTTAATCATTATTNAAATACAACTCTGTTATAAATGAATGGTTTGTCTTGTGTCTTTCACCTTTTTTTTTTTAATCATTATTTCCATTTATTGACATAATAATAATACAGAAAGATGCTCAAAGGCACAGGTTGCCTCAGGATTTGTGTTGATACGTGATGGAATCATGGCAAAAAAACTGTGTTTAACTGTGTTAAAGTATTGTTTTAAAGTACTTTTTATTTGAATTACCTTAGTTCAATCTAGCAATTTGCTTCATGCACTTTGTTACTACTCTATAACTTGTTTATATGGATGGAATGACTCAGATTTTTGAAGTCAATGCATTCTACATAAAATTCAAGTATTATTGTTAAACTTGTTCTATTTTCCTGTTCTTTGGGGTTTTGTTCAGTTGGATTTTTGGCTGGTGCACTGGGCAACAGAAAATGTCCTTTTCACAATCTGATGGAATGTTTTTCATTAAAAAAAAACCCACAAAACCAAACAGATAAGAATGTCCCACACATGAAGTGCCAATGATAAAAATAAAACCAAATTACACTGTCAACACTTCCTATTGCCAGGCTTCATTCTATCATTTGAAATTAGAAAATCAGCAGCATGTTACAGTGAAATACCTGTCAAAGGAAAGACAGCATTAGCTCAGCACATAACCCCATAGTGGATTCATTTAGAAACCAGCTTACTTTCTCTGTTAGCTCAAAGAGATGACTGCAGAAATTTACATGAAAGAGATGATGTGGTCCCACAACTGCACAAAGCCACACTACTCTCCTGGACCAGTTTCCATTCCTGTCTGTTCTATGATTCTGTTATCCACCCTCTTTCTCCTCATCAGCAAGTTACTTAGGATCATAAAATAGTTTGGTTTTGGAGGGACCTTACAGATCATCTAGTTCCAACCCCATGCCATGGGCAGGGACACATCCTACCAAACCGGGTTGCTCAGTGCCCCATCCAGCCTGGCCTTTAACACCTCCAGGGATTGAGGGGGCATCCACAACCTCTTCCAGCGTCTCACCGCCCTCAAAAGAAAGTNTGTAGCCCCTTTCAGGTATTGAGAAGCTACTCTGAGGTCCCCCCTGAGTCTTTTCTAGGCTGAGCAACACCAGCTCCTTCAGCCTGTTCTCACAAAGGAGGCACTCTAGTCCTTTGTTCATCTTCATGGCCCTCCTCTGAACTTGCTCCAACCCCCCAGCCTGGATAGGAAGACCAGCACAGACACATTGGTGTATCTATTCTACAGGGAATGTACACTTCAGAAACAGAAAAGCAAGAACTTCTGCCCTTGAGATGAGACACCATTTGGCCAAAGACCTTTCCCAGCTTCACATACAAGAAGCAGTTTGTGAGACTCAATGGACTGCACCATGCATGTGGGTAACCTAAATCCTTCTCAGTGCAGCTTTCACATTTTGTCCATGAGTCCTACAACCAACAAAGACCTGAACTGGTTTTTTCTTGGGTTCTCTGCAACTTCAAGTTCATGCTTAGTGCTTTCCTGTTCTAAGCAGGCTTCCAAAATGTCTGCATTTGCCAACTGACCCTCCACTGCACACTATCCAGATATAATTCCCACTCTGGGATCCTTTTGGTTACTACAGGCAACTCTCACCACCACTATTTCCACAGCTGTCTCCTTCTGTGCATCCTCATTCTCTTCAAAAGTCATTAACCAGGCCCAATTAGTCCTGCACCAGAGTCAACAAAATAAGGCATAAAACAAAGCAGTTGCAATTGCAAAGTGCTAGAGTTGAAGTATTTATGGGCATCTGGGAACTTTCTCAGGACTGCAGGATCCACTGTGCCCTGTCCTGACCATAAACATCTTTCTATACTAGTGCTGAAAATATTCTATTTGAAAATATTCTGCAGCTTTAATAACTGCCAAGAGCTCCTTAGGAGTGCTGCAATGATTTCTCCACAGAGAATTTAAGCTCTTATTGTTTTAAGCATCCTCAATAACCATCCTGTCAAGATTTTTATGTTCTCATGCCAATACTGCCCTAAAGTGCATGCTCTAGCATCTGTATTTAATATGGAGAAGGGTTTGAAACATAGATATACTACAGGAACATTTGCAAAGTGTCTTTTCAGCTCTGAACTCACTAAATCACATTTCTACAGATGACTAAAATTGTTTCCTTTTCATCTACAACTTACATATATGTTTTGCAACCTTGGCAAATCCACCAGCTTACCTTCTGCCATAATAACACCATAATCCTACAAGACACTACTCATCTGGTGGGTTTATCTGCTCAGCTTCTGGGTTTGTTCTTGCCTGTGTAAATCTACAGAAATAAATAAATTTTCCCTCCTTAAAGCAACTCACACTTCTTTGGGTTCAGTTTCAGCCTGGGAACATTAAGTTTATCCCTAAACACATCTGTTTCTGTTCATGGACTGCACCATTTGCAAGGTTATCACCTATGTCTATTAGACAACCTGGAGGAGTGTATTGACCCATCTCATTAATCTTTCCCATTTGACCTGTGAAATGCTGAAAGTCACAAAGTGTGTCATGAAAAGGTCTCTGGGGCTGACTCCACTTGCTGGAAGCCACTTTTAAATCTCAGAAACAATCTGCTCCACCTCTAGGATATCACCACTTAGTCATGATAAACTGAAAAGTTATTTTCATGCATTTTTTGAAGTGTTTTCCTTTCTCCTATTGCCCAAACTCAAGAAAATACATATTCCCTCAAAGTTTGTGTACCCCTTCTTTCCTGTTTGCAAGGAGTTAAGCAGGAGATGGAAAGTCCTTGCCTGAGCAGATCTGAAGTGTCCTGTGCTACTCTGTCCGGGACACTACTCATCTGGTGGGTTTACTATGATTCTGTGATTCTAGTGGAAACACCAGACACCTTCAAAACAATCAGTACTTTACTGTTTTTTTTGTTCACAAGTAAAGTAAATTTTTATTCAGCAGTAGCTGAACGTCCCAGCATCCTTTGCATGAGTGACAAAACACCCTGGAGATGCAGAACTACAGACACAACTAAATAAAAACTATTTTTGTCCACCAAATGGGTTCAAAGAACTTATTTGCACTAATTGACAGAATGCATGACTCCAGTATTTAAGCCTGGATTCAATTAAAGGGGAAAATCCCATAATTAGATTCAGGAATGTGAAAAGTTCCTGAAAACACAGGAAAGAATACTCCTAAAATTGAAAGCTGTGTGTGTGGGTTCTAAAACCTCACGGGACCTCCATGTGGGAAAAATGAAAACATTCCCTTTTGAATAATTCTAGTCCCTCAAAAGTTCTGCTCCATAAATCCCAGCCATGCAAAACTGGATGAAAATTAAAATGAACATCATAATATTGCTAAAATATATTATGTTTTTGGGGCACACTGGCAGCTTTAATGTTCCTGAGAAAACTGTGTCTATTCAAAGGCAATGAAATCCTGAATTCACAGACAACTCTTCTTGTAATAAGTTGAAGTGCTCAAGAGACAATGGGAACACATAATTTCTCACCTTTTAGAAGTTCACAGGTAAATTCTGAGCCTAATTTTCCTCATCCAACTCTCTTTGGAATATTTTTTTTTGTTCACAAGTAATTTTACTCATTGATGGCAAAGGAACAGGAAGGGCTTAGGAACACATAGGTTCCAATATCTATGTAGGTTCTTGAAATTAATTTCAGGATTTTTTTTTTGTGTTCAACTATCTCTGGAACTTAAAAATAATGATTTACAATTTGTCTTGAAGTGGACCATGAACCCTGACTAAACACTTTGCTATAGAAGTGCAGAGATTTCTTGAACCTGTCAAAGAACCCAGAATCCCAGCTCCAAATGCTTTACTCAGCACAATAAATGTAGCCTAATGGGAGAATCACCTTCCCACATTTCACAATCAAAATTTTATGAGAAAAGAGGCCCCTCCTGGGTTTCACACTCATTGTGGGAATATATTCTAGTTATCCTAAAGTGAAAAATCACCCCAAATGGACCAATGGGGTCATTCTCAAGTAGATCTGTATGCAAAATTTGGCTTTCACACAGAAAAGGATACAAAGAATCATAGAATGGTTTGGGCTGGAAGGGGCCTTGAAGATCATCGAGTTCCAACCCTCCTGCCATGCTCAGTGCTAAAGTTCTTAAGAGACACCTTTAAATTGTTATTTAAGCATCACTTGAATACCCATGACATGAGCTGAACTGCAGTGAGCACCAACCACATGGCACACTGTGAAAATGCCAAAGAAATGACAGCAGAAATGTTATAACTAAGGTTCATAAGACTTTGAAAGTCCTGCTTTCTTCTAAGTTAGGAACTAGGCTGCCTTCTCACTAGACCCCTGTGTACATTCCCAAGGTAGGTAGCTCAGGCCAGAAGGATTTTTTAATAGGATATGTAATGGCAGGACTAAGAGTAATGGATGCAAATTGGAAGAGGGAAGATTTAGGCCGGAGATAAGAAAGAAGAGGTTGCCCAGAGAGGTTGTGGATGCTCCCTCAATCCCTGGAGGTGTTTAAGGTCTGTGTGGATGAGGCACTGAGCAACCTGGTGTAGTGGGAGGTGTCTCTGCTCATGGCAGGGGGGTTGGAACAAGCTGATCCTTAAGATCCCTTCGTACCCAAATCATTCTATGATTTATGAAATGTGGGTGCAAACCTGAAGTGTTGCTGAAGTTCAAGGAAGAGAAAAGCCTCTGCAGCGCCAAGGAATGGCCCTACAATAATTGACTGGTTTAGAGCAAAGTGAGAGAGAGTTATTGCCGTTGACATAGAGTTGCTTCTAGTTTGATTTTATGTCCAGAGTCAGCACTCAGGCTGTCAGACACAAACATCTGAAAAGAAAGAGCGATTCTGAAAACCTCCACATTAGTTAAAGCTTTCAGGGAAATTCGACTACCGAGTCTGCTAAACGGGCAAACAATGCCACTTGCAGGCAAAAACGAATCACTGCACCAGAAAGAACTAAGGAAAAAAGCCTTCATCAAGCCCAAACCCACTCCTCCCCCACAGCAAAACCCTGCTCCAGCACAAGCCTGTGTACCAAAGGCAGCATGGCAAATAGCTGTATCCCTCAGCCCTTCATGCAGAGCAAGAGATTGCCAAGCAGGAGGCTTGCAAGGATTTGGTCTCTTTTGTGTCTCTTATTTTGGGGTAGTCCCAAGCTATTCAGAAAGATTAAAGGGTATTTAAATATCAAAGTGAAAGCACACTTTGTGGGGAATAAGTGTGAAAATGCATTTACAAAGGCATTTCTTTAAAGAGAGGAAGAGATGTACTATCTTCCACAACACTCTGCTGTATCTACTCTCTACTTCATTAGGAGGGAAGCTTTTCCCTTGAGTCTGTCTGTCTGTCCCTCCATCCCATGTCCCTCAGGCTCTGCATTTTAGTGACTGTCCCTCCCAGCCAAAGAAAAGGAATCCAAAAATGCAGGGCTTTTTGCCAGGAGAGGATGGGAGCCCTAGAGACTGTAGAAGGCATTTTCTCATTGTAGAAGGTAAGTTCCCCACAATTCCTGCCAGTCTGAAACCCAAAGATCTCCTTCAGAGCAGTAGATCCCCTTTGGCTCTGGGCTCCACAGTCTCTCAAAGATGCACTAGTTACATATTCTAAGCTATTATCTTTTTTTTTTTTCTCATCAGGCACCTTTTTGTTCTTTAAATTGAATATCCTTTTAACTGGTCACTTCACTGCAGTTCCCTAGTACACTTTAACACGTGAAATTTATAATTTGACTC
>VZTY01006561.1:3928-19150 GCA_013400935.1 Turnix velox | reverse complement strand
TTGGGTTTGCATTTGAATATCCCTCACTCTAAATAAAAGGCAAATTGAATTGGAGCTGGCTGGGTTTGTTTGTTTTGATTTAAAGTTTTGTACTGCTGTGCATTTTGTAAAACCCTTGGCCCTGACACTTATTTTCACCCTTTTGAGAAACTGGGCAGGAATCCAGAATCTGTTCTAAAGAATTAAAGCCAGGGAGTTTCTGATTGGTTTAGTTTTCATTTTAAATATTCCTCCAAGTTTTGATGAAAAGCACTTGAATACTATGAAAAAAATTTCTATTAGTCAAATTTCCATAGATCTATCCTAGCTAGATTTCTGTGAGTGCTTTAGAAATGTGCAATATTTCAAAGGTAGAAAGGATGCCAATAAAGAAAGGTTGATCCAGGTGCTATACAGAATTTACTGAGTGACCTTGAGATCCTGGAGTAATGAAAACAAGGGTCATGCACATCAGAACTAATACAAAATATTGGGTCCTGTCAATATTTCACACAAGGAGGGAAGGAAAACAGCCTGTGTCTTTTGGTGAATTGAATAATGACTATATAACTCTTATGGAAAAAAGCAAACACTGCTCTAGCATGTCTCAGAGTATTAACAAGTCTATGTAAAGCCTGTAGAGTTATTTTTATTTCCTATTTATTTTGCTCTTCTCCTGTGTTAAAGAGTAAGTTGAAGCTGAAACAGATGCAGAGAACAATGAAGGAACTGGAGATCCCAAACAGGAAAAATATTTTTTTGTGTGTTTTTAAGTTAATAAACCGAAGGTTATGACTGTTCTCCTGAATTCCTCAGGAGACAGATTTGCAGGATCAATATGAGATATAGGGCAAGGTAGACAAAAAAATAAAGTATTTATTAATTAGTTTGTATTGGAAATCAGAAAACAATCCACCTTATTTTCAGAGCTATGATAGGGTAACCTATACTGAATGATGAGAAACTTGCCTATGCAAGCACAGACAAGCACAGAGCTATGTTAATGGAAGGAATTATATGAGGTAGCAACTGTTGACAGGACTTTGATAGCCTGTGATGGTCCTGATGACTCAGCTGAATCCTGTCTAGACTTACAAATGCCTGTCTCCCAAGCTGATTGTTAAGCTGTGGGTATGTCTTACTTTTGAGATTTTTCAAATTACCAGTCCATTTTACCATGAAAATGAGATGTGAAAAGTGACATTTCCACAAACTGATGCCTTGCAAAATTTTTATGCTTCCAAAGTAAGCAGAAGAAATTCATACAGAGGAATCATAAACATGTTTTTGTTTAATTTGCTTTTGATTTTCCCATGGGAAAACAAGCCATAGAATAGAGTTTCCCTAATAAAGGAACAAACACTCAATTCTGATATAGGACAGAAAACATTGAGGTTACTCAATACACATAGAAATTAGTCTGCTGACACTTCATTGTCTCTAAATGATGTCCCAGGTTTCAGAGACTGCTCCTTAAGTCCCTGAGTGTCCAAATGGGGAAGATCACACTGCACAGCAGCAGGTAAAGGAAGAAGTGGTGACTTGTCTTTCTTTCCTTAATAAAGCAGTTAAGTTCTGGCACACATCTACCCATGTACAAAAGAGTTGAACTATCAGTAGAAATATCTAGTGTCAAATCATGTAAGATTAAATAACACAGAATATATTAGAGCTAATAAACAGCCACTAACTACTAGATTAACAAATTACCTCTCTGTTCTAGGCCTGGGACCTACTCACTGTGGCTGACAACACTGCATTAATGAATCTCAAGTCTTAACCTCCTTGAATTCATGAATAACAATTTGACTCCATGTAACTTGATTGCTATGAAATGCTAACTTTAGTTGAATCTAGACATTGGTTATGAGGTTGAGATGAGGGAAAGACAACCCCACTCCATCAATGGTAATTTAAACTCTCATAAAACAGAGCACCTGTCATAATGATAAATGAGTTATCTTGCTCTTGGCATCATTTCCCAGTCAGATTCCTATCAGACACCCAGACAACACTCTGGAAACCAAGCTACAATTGTCTATTTTATTTCTCTTACAGAGAAGTAAATAAAGGTCACAATACATGTATAAATGTGATTGATTTAACTTTCTTTGAGTCATTCTGAGAAAACAGATTAATTAGCTTGTATGTGCAAACATAAGAGGTTTAGAAGTTGTCACAGAAAAGAGATGTTCATTGTTTACTGACTCCAGGCTTAAGCCACAACCACCTCAAATCAGGAGATGTCCCAATGGATTACAGTTTTCAAAACCCATTTCACTGCTTATGGTTAAGATAAATCAATTTTTTTAACATTTTAGAGTGCTTTAAGATTTTGAGGGTGTCCTCATCCTGAGAAATGAGGCTGAAAGTATAAAGTGAACAAGCTTCTTCGTTAGAGCCCCAGTGTATCTTGCTTCCAGTTGCATCACGTTTTTCTCTAGACTTGAGTTTTTTCTCAATTATTTTTTAGTTGAAATCTTTTTGTCTCATGCCTTGCTGTGTATCACAAGCAAAAAAGGCAGAGAAAGATCAAGAAGGAAAGAAAAAAGATCCCCAAATTTGGGAATGTTAAATGTGTAATATGTGTCTGTCCTCCATTAAACAAGATGCCTGAATAGACAATCACTCTGATAATTTCTGAATGTAGCAGCTATACACAACCTGTCACATGATATCAGTATGAATGAAGAGAACTCTGTCTCATCTGACACGTTTAGGATTAGCTCTGTAGCACTACAAAGTCTTTTTAGTCTTCTATTCCCTCAGTGCCATGTGTCCAACATGATTATTGTGAACTTTCTTTCTTGCTGGACTGTGGTGTTAAAATATAGGTTTAAACATTCATGATTTTACTAGCAGTCACACAGAATAGTGTGTGAACATGGAGTGAACTCTCCAGAGATTAACTTAAATCTGCTCCTTTCTTTTAAGATGTAGGTGGAGAAGGAAGTGGTAATGATGATTTTCTCTGTTTTTATAGAGAACTCAAAATAGAAGACTCAAATTCTTTCAGTCTCTCCCTGATGTTTCTCCATATTTCTTCTTTCCCTGGAGTGATGAATGTAGACAGCAGATTGGTCTTTCCCTTTTGAAACTCTCTTTTTGAAGAAGAAAATATTCATGTTGCTTGATCATGAAAGAGAAGGTGAGAGAGAAGAATTTTGCATGTCAATTAACAGGTCTCTTTGTGAGAAAGGATGTCTGGTTTTATAAGATGCTTTAACAATTGGTTCTATGTTTTAGCTGCTGGTAACCTGGCTGTGTAGCTCAGTTGGGAGAGCATCAGACTCCTAATCTCAGGTTCAAGGGTTCAAGTCCCTGGACAGGTATAAGGCTTGTCAGAGTTGGGCTGATGGTTGGACTTGACCTGAAAGGTCCCTTCTAACCTTGATAACTATGAAATTACAGTCCTGGAGAAGAGAATAGAGAGAGGTATCCTTTTTACAAGTGAAAATGGGGTTGTTATTCTTTGTCATTGCCTTCCAGCAACAGATACTGTAATTCCACTCTAGCCTGTGTGAGCAGGAGGCAAAGACAGCATGGAAAAGTCAGAAGTGGAGATGGGAAAGCAGAGAGATAACAGCACAATGATTGTCAAAATGTTTCACTGCAGAACTTCTCTGAGTTGTCAAATTGAGTCATGTCAGCCATAACAGAGAATTGAAGCAACTCCTTGGGTGAACCCTAAGTCTCTGTATATTGAGAGGCAAGTACACAATATTTGATCCAGTCAAATTTGGGAAGAAAGGAATGAGGTGTGCTAAGGTCTTTGTTAAAAAAAGAACTTTGAAGCCAGCATTTCAGGAACATGTTTCAAGTTTTGGTCTGACAGAAAGGGGGATGAAAGATGGATATTTCTTCCTTTATATTGCCTACTTTATATTGCACGTTTTCCTCTTCAATGTGCTATCTGCTTTGGATCCCATCTGAGCACCTGATTTTTTTAATTTTTTTTTTTTTTTGAGTTTTATGGAGGGGTTCAAATCCCTTAGCTCGCTGTTATAGCATTTTGTATTTGGTCATTAGTGAAATCAGATTAAAACCTGTGTGATTTATGATGTTGCAGAAGTCAACACAAAGAGTAAAATCCTTATACTTCATATCTGTTTCTCCCAGTTAGCTTTTCTCTGTGTCAATGACCAGGCAAAACAGTCCATTATAATCATGATTCCTTGGGATGCAGAAATGAAACTTAGCTGGAGATTTGTGAAGTTTTCCTTTTGGCAAAGTTGAATGTCATCCTTTCTTTAAAGAAGACAAGGGAGGAAAGCACAATTTATCCCCTGTATTGA
This sequence comes from Turnix velox, assembly GCA_013400935.1. Taxonomy (NCBI): domain Eukaryota; kingdom Metazoa; phylum Chordata; class Aves; order Charadriiformes; family Turnicidae; genus Turnix; species Turnix velox. The sequence goes on along the minus strand of VZTY01006561.1, from coordinate 14,876 downwards.
CATTTGGATATGGAAAGTACAAAAATACATGAGCCACACGTACTATTAATATTAATAATGTTAAAAAAATCCTCTCACAAGGGCTTTGTGCTAATCTTACATGATTCAGCTCCTGGTTGCATAGTGAAGATCTTACATATTTAATAAGTAAATTGAAGTCTGCACAAATGAGTGAACATAGCTCTGTAAAAAGAAACAGAGAGGAGGGAATTTTTGTCAGATGATGTGGCTGAAAATAACCTGATTTACTGGCAAATTCATGTTTCATATCAAATGTCATTTTGAATTGAAAGTGGAATATCTGAAAAAGGGAGCAGCAAGTTTCTGTATAACCTGATGAATGTAACTCTATTGTTTCCATGAAATTGTATTAAAAAGGTCATCACTCTATGTATGAAAATACCTTGGCAGTTGCTCTGTTGCTCTTTCAGTATGGAATAAGCACTTGAATGTCATCAAAGAAAAATAGCTGATACTCTATAATTAAAAGTAGATTTTGATTTACAGTGTAGAAGATAAGAATGGATCCTTCCCTATTGCTCATGTAGACATGCAGCTTATTCAAGAATAAAAGAAATTCTCTGAAGGATGAAGGGAAAATATGATTAAATTAAAATGTCTGGGGCATGAAAATGTGTGTGTGAAAGGAACTGAAATATTCTCTCTTCTTATGGTGTTCTACAAGTTACTCCTTTGGGTAAAGACTTTGCCATAGCAACAGATAAAACCTTTATGAGGTGCAAAGATTTGCTAAGAAAATGAAGGTTTTCTATTCCAGCTCAGTTGATTTCTTGAAATGAAATTAAGTATGGCATGAGTATTTTGTGAGTAATCATCAATTTTAAAGATGAATTTTTAAGACTCTATCAGCAAAGAGCTTGAGGTACTTTTAGGGAATATGATGGATATGAATGCATCTTCCTGATGGAAATGAAAAGCAGAAATCAAAACACAGATAAGCAGTGACTTCATTTACTCTTTATCATCTTTCCACTGATCTGTTCTTTTTCTCACACAATGGCCAACATATTTTTTTATATGGACAATCTGATTTACCTTTAGTCAATGAATAGAGTTCTGTTGACTACACAGGCAAAGAGCTGAGACTAGCAGCTGCCTGGGGATGAGGCAGGAGGATGCTGTACCCTCTGCTCTGCTGAGCACAACACAGGACAAGATAAAAGGACAGGAGGGTGAGTCTTCATTTCCATCCCATCTCTTCAGTCCTTCCCTCAGTTCTGGGTCAGGACTGTATTATAAAAACTTTGTGACTTTTATGTACTGAATGCTTAGTTCAACAGGGATGTGCAAAACCAGGCACAAGTTTAGTCCCTGCTGCAGATGGAAGAATACTTAGGTACTTTTCCTTGCCTTTCCTTCAGAAATGAATGCTGGAGGGAGGAAATAAAGTTCACTGTTGATAAAATCACAGGCAATTTAAATTTACTGAATGTGCCAGTTATTAGGCTGCCTGATAAAAGGTGCATTCATCATAGTGATTTTCTCTCAACCTATCCTTCCCAGTGCATGGAGGATCTCTGTGCACAAACCCTTTGCAGGACAAGATTTGATTTATTTCCTTTATGGTGATGCACATGGCATCAACTTCCCTCTTTGCATTTGTCTGTGAAGGTCATAGCTCTAACAAAGGGCTTTGTCTTCCTCTTCCCTCTATGCAATTCCTGGAGCCCCCATTGAGGGAAGCAAAGCACAGCACTCACAGGTGTGCATTCAGTGAAAATGTCAAGGCTATTCAGAAACTTGTGCTCTACAGCAATTAGTGGCTCTGCATGTCAAACAAAGGCTCAAACACTTAATCTTCACACCATAAGTTTGATGGTTTAGGAAATAAGGCACCCATCATAAAAACATTGTTGAAAATGTGCTCAAGTGAAGCATCTCATAAAATCCAAAGCCTGCTGGGAAATCCAGATCACCACTGACCAAGGATGATGATTTGTGAAAGAAAATTCAAGTTCCAGACCACTGCAGTTGCTATTTTCTAAGTCTTCAAGGTGGTTTTCCAAGCCACTTAGGTAAATGGAAACAATCCTCTCCTTTTCAAAGGTGGTAAATTGAATCACAAAGAGGTGAAGTGAGCACTCATTAAAGCAGACCAGTGGGATCCCCAAAAGCTGACCTGGGTCTTCCCAGAGATGGGATCCCCCAACCCTAAGGAAAGATGACCATTGACAGAGCCTTTTGTTCACTCTCAAGCAAAAGTCCTATGGTAGCACTAGATCTTATGCCAGGTTTCTTCAGTCTCAGGCCATGGCTTATGTTTCTCCTTCTACATACATCATCCAAAGCTCGATTAAGCAACCTGCTCTTTATCTGTCATAGGCTACTTTTGTAACTAATAGCTCAATTGCTTTCATTACAATTTCTTTTTAGCCACACCAATTAGACAGTGTTTACCCAGTGGTCACCACAGCATCTTTGTAGCAGTGTCCAGTGCTTCACAAGTTCTGAGCAGAGCTAATCCCAGATTGAGATGTTCAGAAGTGTTCAGCAAAAGGCAGGGTTTCCCATGGTGCTTGCCCTTCTGTGCACCTTGTCTGACATGATTTATGAAATATCTTCCATTTACTCAGTTGTCCAAAGGTACAGTATATCTCTTTGAGTAATGCCAGCGAGTTCATCAAGTTTTTTATGCTACTGATGTGTAGTTAACTATAAGGCTCTGGATTTTGGAATTTCTCTCTCAGCAGGAGCAGAATTGTAAGCACTCATGTCTATATAATTTTCTCTAAGCAGTGTTTAATTGTGACTGATGCTTTAATACTTTTTGTTCCAGACTAATTCTTTGTGAGCATCACATAATAAAGGGTTCAGCTACAAGCAACCCAGGGTATCTAATTTTTGTTTCAGTATCTCAGTTTGTGTCTCACCCTAAAGATTGCTAATCCTAGGCTAAACTGAAGATCTAATTGCTCATCTTCCTCTGCATGATCTGACTTCCAGGGATTTAGTTTTGGTTTTGTTTGCTTTTGCTCTACATATTTCAGTATTGTTCAGTAACATACAAAAGAAAGGACAGAGTTAATTTAATCTCTAGGATGAAAAAATCCCTCAGCACTGACAAAATCTGCTGTGCTTCTGCCAGGTATCTAACAGCTTGAAAATCAAATTAGGCACAGAGTTATTACAGACACTCTTTGCTGTCAGCAATCTGAAAAAAACAAACAAATAAACAAACTCAAACCTAAACAGGAAAAGCAAAAGTCTTCTTCAGAAATCTCAATAAGAGCTGTGCTTCCATATCCTTTTGCAGCTTCTCATTACAGCTCTCCTGTTCCTTTTTGCCAAGAGGCCGAGTATGAAACAAGGGCTGCAAAACAATGTTCTAAAAAGGCATTTGAAGGGGAGCAGAAAGATTACATGACAGCTTGAAAGCACAACAGCAAGAAATATCTGACTTGCTTTGGCTGTGATGAGGAAACCTCACCAGATCCACACTAGGTTGAGTTCACTGGGATGCAGAAAGGGAATTTAATGTCAGTGCTTGTCAGAATTTCCCAGTGCAGTGCTATGTGCTGGTCAGTACAGCTCTGCTGGCTTTTTATCACAGGGAAGATGAATGTCAGTGCTTTGAAGCTGCCTTGAACATGTGATGCAGTGTGTCAGGTTAAAAAATAAAAAAAACCCAGTCCTTCTAGCTCACACTCTCACTGTGGTCATAAGCAAATGTCATGAACTCTTTAAGAATGGAACTAGCATGTATGACACTTAGAATCATAGAATCACTTCCCACATAGAATGATAGAATCACTTCCCACAGTGTACTTAAAATTGCCATGTCAATATTAATAATCAGTGTATTCTCTATTACAAACTTAATCACTCTATTATTCAATGCATATAAACTATTAAGTTTTTAAAAATAATTTTTAAAATGGTTTCATGGTCTACAATTCTCTAAAAAGCTGTTCATTTTGAACTTGGGACCGAGTAGCTTCATATATGGTATCCTAATTCTTGTATTCATAAGAGAGAAACAACATTCATAGTCTCCACACTTGTCCTGTTTCCAATACTAAGCATTCCCACTCTTCTCTAAACCTTTCACAGTTACAATATGTCCTTGAAAATACATCACAGGAACAGAGATCTTGCTGCATATCCCATGTTCCTATGATTAAAGCAGGTCAATCTTGTCTTCCCACTTCCCCAGTTTCTTCAGCAGTCCTGCAGCTGACAGTGTATGTGCTGCAGAGCTTGTCCTGCCTTTGTCACGAGAGGAAGGGGGCCACGAGCTGTGAGTTGACCTGGTAATTCATCCTTTAGTTTCCCTAACCAGCTTTGCAAGCAATTTCAGTCATCAGTGTCAATGAAGGGTTTATTTGCCTACCTGGCACCAACTATATTTGTGACTTGACATACTTCTGTTGGTCTGTCTGTGTCCAGCCTTTCCTTAAAGAAGCATCAGCACAAATGGAATCAAAATTTAGTGTAAATGTCTCACATGTATTACAGCTTGCACCAGCTTTGTCATTTCACTTATGTCTGAAAAAACTTATTGTTGAAAACAATATGGGAACAGAAGCACATGACTTAACTGCAAAACAATGTTCTAAAAAGGCATTTGAAGGGGAGCAGAAAGATTACATGACAGCTTGAAAGCACAACAGCTTTGGCTGTGATGAGGAAACCTCACCAGATCCACACTAGGTTGAGTTCACTGGGATGCAGAAAGGGAATTTAATGTCAGTCCTCATAGAAATTTCCCAGTCTCATAGANATACCTATTCCACAAACGTGTTTCTTTTCAACCTGGTATTCATTTTCTATCTTCTTTCATAATATTAGTAATTTCTTTTTCCCCTTTCTACTCTGCCTACAGTCTGTACCACTTGCTTATTTTTTGTCTGTATTAGCCAAGTTGTTTGTATTGTTGTCCCAAGGGGGATCATGTTACTCTCCAAGCTTGTTGAAGACATTTTTATATGTCCAAATTACAGTGATGTATTTTGGAGATAACACCAAAGTGGAATTAATGCCTTTTGAACCTTTCTTTTCTGGCAAGATAAAACTTTTTCTCCCCAAGCTTATTTTACTTTTATTTTGCTTTTAAAACCCTGAGTTTAGCATTGATACTTTTTTTCTCTTCACTGAATTTTTTGTGTTTGTTTCACTTGTTCTTCCTAGATCCTAGGATTTGCAAATTGAAATGTTTTGTTGTCATGAAGGTGTGATTGGTTTAATTTTCATTGCAATTTCATTTTCATTCAATATAAATGTGTTATTAAGCATTCTTTATTGCAGCACTGTGCAGCATGAGGGGATCACTCCTCCAAACATGCACCACCATATGGGATTGCTCACAATTTGTAACACTAAAAGTTATAAGCTAAGCTTAGGCACTTCATACATATGCATCAACTAAGCAAGAGACCTAACTATCATAGTTTCCACCCCTTCACAGTTGTTTGTCAAGGCCCTTATTCCATACCAGACCTTATAGATGTAGTTAACTTGCTGCCCAACCTGGAGTACTGGACTGCTATAGAGTCCTTGTCAGTTACTGCAGCTGTACCAGCTCCTTTTTTGGTACCAAGTCATAGCCCTGTCCAAGTGAGTTTATTTGCTAGTTTTTAAGTTTCTATTTTTTTGTTTGGGTAAACTTGTCACAGCTATTTCTTAAGTTTTGCTGTTGCATAACTTGTAATTTCTTCAGTACTTTCATTCAGTAGTTTATTCAGATGAGCCAGACCCTGTTTTCAAACCACAGATCAGGCTACCAAAGTGAGCCTGGAACTTTCTTTCCCATCTCCATTGATATGTGAATCCATCAGAAACCATGTCTTGGTTCTTGTTTCTTGCAGCTCCTTGGAGCAAACTGTGACTGTTGTTGTGTTTTGGATTTGGTTTTTGTTCCAGCTGATAGAGAGTGTGAATTTAAAAAATAAGGGAGAGGAAGAAGATGGGTTGTAATGTCTATGGGTATTGTGTTTGATTTATGGTAATTTTCCCTTCTGATCTAAAGGACATGCTATATATTTTTTTTAAATATGCATTTTTAACCCCACAGTAACCATTGAAATTGTGCAATTTTTTTGAGTGTGAAGGGTGAATGTATATGTGAGTTCAGTAGCTCTGAAACCAAGCCCATGAACAGCTCTTCTTTCACTGAGCTGCATTCTAGGCTGGACAGGGCACTGAGCAGCCTGGTCTAGTGGGAGGTGTCCCTGCCTATGGCAGGGGGGTTGGAACTCGATGATCTTTAAAGTCCCTTCCAACCCAAACTATTCTATGATTCTATGATTCTATGTGCACTTGTTTCTCTGCACCTGTTTTTACTTAACAGGATGTAAAGAGGAAGGATGGGAGATGGAATTCAGGAACAAGAATTTTGGAATTCTGTCCAGCAGGTATCCTCTGCTTGATGCTTCCATTCCTCTATAAAAATAGAAATATTGCAGAAAAAGTTAAGTCCAGGTGAGAGCTTAAGTCACCTTCAGAAATGGAACTAAAAGAAGTTTGTTCATTTAGGGTGGTGAGTGGTGAATTTTTAAGGGGGAAACTAAGGGTTATGCAAAATAGGAAAGACCAGACACAGGACTTTAGGAAGACCTTGAAGTTTGTCTTTATTATCAGAAAAAAAATTATGTTTATACACTGTCTTTCACCAGGAAGCCCCTGGCTTAATTCAAGTCCCCAAGTATGGCTGTCGGATATAAAGAAGCCAGAAATTCTGCTCTGTTTTTTTGAACTGATCCAATCCACTTCTCTCTCCTAGTTTCCCTCAGTCTAAAATTGAAATAATCTGTCTTCTAAGAGACAGCATGCTGATGATGTGTTTCATATCTCACTCTAAAAATAACATATTATTATGAAACCATCCTTTCTTGCAGCAAGGGTGTGATGATAAGAAATCACTGTACCTTTAAAGCAAAAGCAAAGCACAAAATGACAGTTCCTCCTTTGGCATTGATGAGTTAACCTGGGGTTTTTTTTTGATGTGTCAGGCTATCCAGGATGAGGAACTCATAATGAATTGTTCACACTACATTTCACTGAGGCTTCTTGTAACAGAGCTCCTTTGAAAGGTTAATTGTCAGACTTTAGTTTGGGACCATGTAACGTATTCTACAACTCCATAACTTGACTTAAGTACTGGCATAAATGTGGTAGGTGATAAAAATAGTTGGTTTTCATTTTATTTTGAGAGGTTGAGCTCATATCATTTTTCATGATTGAGTAAATAGGTTTTTATTCCAGGGTACTAACAGCACTATAAATAACTCACTTTAAGGTTTCTGGATATCATCTGACCCCCATTAAAGTGGATGGAAAGGTATATCTTGAAATTCATGTTCTTTGGATCATGTTCTTTACCTGGAATCACTGTAATTCATCTTTCCATGGTCATTTGGAGCAGTAGTTTAAAAACTAACTCAAATAAAGTATAAAACCAGATGGTAGCATGTCCTGTAGTCAAATGTTCATGTCTCCTTTTCTCTCTCCTCCAGTGAAGTGATGGAATAATTGTGCAAATTTCTCTGAATCTTGTGCCCCCTTACCTCATCTATTAAAAAATTAGTTAAAATACATATCCTCTTTATAAAGTACATGGAAATCTATCAAGAGGGAAATACTATTGAAGAGTTAGGTAAAAGAGGTATTCTTGTTTGTTTTCAGTTTTCTCTGACAAATTGTGTGTACCACTGTCTTCTGAGCTCAAAAGCTGAGCTGGATGATATTGCCTTTTGAGTTTCACCTTGTATTTACTTTAGAAACATGTTTTAAAGACAGTGGGATAAGAAACACTGTCACTGCTCTGGAACTGATGGTTTAGAAAAGCAGCCAGTATTATTTGGAGCAGGTGGGAGAGCAGAGAGGAAGCTGAGGTCCCTCCTGGAGGGAGATCAAGCCTCAGTTCTTCCATTTCCTCAGATGAACAGCAGAATTTGCCACTGACACAGGATTTAGCTATTGCAGATGGGTTTCTTAAGGAATAGTCTACTTTACTTGGTCACTCTTTCGTGTCGGAGATTACAAAACCTTGCCTGCTGCATCACCATAGGGTGCACTAGTTAAAATCTAACATTATTCAAGCATATACATATATGTGTGTATATATGTATATATTATATGTATATGTGTGTGTATATGAATGTATATTTGTGCCTATGTACTGCTAGTGAAGACACAGTAAAGAGATGTTTAAGCCAAGTAAATAGTAAATGGAGGTGACGTTACTTTTGGACAGTGCTTTCCTGTCAAGAATAGTCCTATATATCATTCTGTCACTGGACTGTGGTCTGGAGCTGGCAGCATCTCTGAACAAGTCCACTGCAGAGTATTGTTTCCTGCAGATAAAAGTTGAGTGGCTATTTCTATAAAGGAATTTTGTCTCTCTGAGCACAGATTCAGGACACAGCTGCATTTAAGTGAACCTTGTTATAGCATTTCTTAGATCATACCAGAGGGACTTATGACCTTCATAAAACCAAGAAGGACAAACATTGCTGCTTTAGAAGCTTTTAGGTACCGATCATTTTTCATGCCCACTTGTCTGTGGCAGTTCTAGTAAATTTGCTGTTCTTTGCAAGGCTCCAAGATACACTTTCCCTTATTACAGAACCAAAACTAAAAATACTGTACATTATTCTGGCTTCAAATGCTGTTGCTGAACTGCTTTGATTCATTTGTATTTAATTTGGTAGCATTACCTGCACCCACGTGGTTCTTCTCCCTTTAAAAGATGATATCCAGAAGGCCAGAGAAAGGGGATTATTTTTGATTTATAGCTTTATTAGGTCCAGATCTCCATAGAAGTATTATTTTTTGCTATAGTAGCAACTACTCTTCCCATAATCCAGAATCTTTTTTTGGTCTGCTGTGAATACCTGTGAAGGAACAGGTCCTAGTCCAAACCTTTCAATCTCAAAAAGTATATTATTTCCACTGTTTTCATAATTATTATTAGTGTACCAAGCAGCACAGTGCTTCCCAGCCTCAGAATTTATTATAGCAGAAGTGAATTAGCAAACAGAAAACCTTACTGCCACAGAAACAGGAATACAAAGGCTTTACCAAGACCTTATTTTGCTGCATGCTACACAGAAACAGTATTCTTCTGACACCAAATATTTTATTTCTTAAAAGTAGGAGAAAATGAAACAGGTGTAGGCTCCATAGAAATAAAGATAGATTAACTGTAAATTCTCATGAAATTTCAAGCCTCAAGGATAGTAGAGTCTGGCTTGATCTTTCTTGACAGTGTTGTGATATAAATAATTAGCACTTTGCTTTAAGAGCCCCTCAGGTAGAAATATACAGACAATTAAGTTGTCCTTAGTTTACAAGTTCTTCCTTTCTGACAGTTTCCAAAAACTGTACTTGTAGGGAGTACAATTTCTTCTTTGGAGAATGGCTAAGGACAATTTGCCAGGCAAGAAAGCACAAGCCTAGCTTTGCAATAATTACAGGGTGCTTTGAGACAGTGTTTTGAGACAGTTTGACATATTTTCATTTATTTGTGCAGCACTGGAATGTATTTTTTTTCCCAGGTGGCTTTTGTAAGGACTTCTGGCATCAAGTTTGGTAGAAATTGTATGCCAGGACTTCCAAAGCAGGTCTATAATAGAATTTAATAGCTCAAATTGGAGATTAGAAACCGAATATCCTCTTGTTAGAATTTTCACAGATACTGGTCAAAAGCAGTAATATTAATTTTTATCGATGCTAACCAATAGCACAGCTGGAAAATATTCTTCCTCTGGAGTAGAATTCTGAAGAACACTTGAAAAAACACCCAATAAATTAACAGAGGAACAGAGCTACAGAAACCTGGTATTTTATAATAAATTTGATAGTAATTATCCTTAATATCTGTTTAGCCATGATATATCAACATTAAGAGGTAGTACATTATGCTAAAAGGGAGAGTGAACAGTAGGGGGTAGGGGAGGGAAGAGCTTTTTTATTATTACTGCTTGTAAAAAAGCTCAAACTCACTAAAGAAAAACAAAAAAAGACCCCAAAAAAATCCCTGGGGAGATCTCAGCATAAAAAGAGGTGCCAGGATGCACCTAGCCATTATGGTTTCTCATTAAACCACAACCAAACCTCAGTGTGGCCATATTAGTTCATGAGCAGGACTAGACAAACATTGCAGCTCACTGTTACTGCATTCAGAATTGTGAGAATTAAATATACATAATAAACACAACTGGGCTGATAGTGGGAAATTGGGCATCACTCAGAATTTAAACCCAGCCATACCTGACCTTCCACCTCAGTGAAGAGTGTTAGAATGCAAGAGGGTTTATTTTCTGTTAAGAAACTCCTTAACATCACAATGTATTGCATAAAACAAATTTACAATGTATTTTACATTTCTATATTTAAACACTTATGTGTATGATTTATGTGTACATATACATATGTACAATATTTGTATGGATATAAAATATAGATAGAATATATATGCCAAATGGAATATTTACAGAATGCCCATGTAAATGTTGTATATGTAAAAGGAATTGTCCATACTCCTACTGAAGTAGCTCAAGAAGTAATAGCTTCAAAAATCAGCTCCATAGTTTAGGCATTAGGAAAAATGCTAATTAATATTTTAGATCATATGGAACAGACTAGTTTATATTGCCAAAAATTAATATGAACAGGCTGAAAAAACACTGTATTGCTATATTTTATCATAGAGACAAAATTACTTTTCAGCATATAACCAAAGTGCTGCACCACTGAAAGGACAAATTCATTACTCAGAAGCAGGTCATAAAAAGAAGGGCTGCCTAATGAAGAATATGTTCTTCTGTCCAGCAGAGAGCAACTCAAAGCAGGATGTATCCAGATGACATAAAAGGACAAAAACTTTAGAGACATAAGGTGGGAGCATAAGTGTGGTAACTGAATGTTTCACAGAATCATAGAATAGTTTGGGTTGGAAGGGACCTTAAAGATAATCAAGTTCCAACCC
>VZTY01006559.1:90517-141213 GCA_013400935.1 Turnix velox | reverse complement strand
CTAAAGGAATAGAGAAAAAGGCAATAGCAATGTCAGTTGTAGTCACCTGCCATGTCCACTCCTCCTTGGAGGTGGGACTTCTCTACGTCTTTCTGTTTCCAGTCCCCCGGTAGGGTGGATGACAAACTTTCTGACCTTGATCACCATAGTGAATAATGAAAATAAGAACTTCTTGCGTACCATTCCCCAGTCTTATCAGTCTGGGAGCGAACAGTGTCTGAGCAATGTGCAGTTAATTTCAGAGTTTAGTCAGACAGAAGAGGCCTAGCTGAAAAGGGAAGTTACAAAATAGAAAATTTACCCTATTTTACCTCAAACCAGGACATTCCATACCATTTGCATCATGCTCAGATGCTCCTGACACAAGTTACATTTAAAAATACAATTCTTAATGAAATTAAGCAGTCATAAGACCATAAGATCATAATCATTTAGGTTGGATGACCTTTCAGATCATCAAGTCCGACCATCAGCCCAGCTCTGACATAGCCTCATACCTGGACAGGGACATGAACCCTTGACCCTCAGATTAGGAGTCTGATGCTCTCCCAACTGAGCTACACACCCAGGTCATACTTTTCTTCCTGATTGTGGTGCATATTTCCATTATCTTCAGTGATGCTGCAGAGAAAAGGCTACCACAGAGCATGTAAGAAATAATTACAGAAGATGAGTATTAAAGTATACTAACTTCCTGATGTAAATGGTGGATAAGCCAACTGGGAGAGGAGCACCGCTGGATCTTATCCTCACTAACAATGTAGAAAAGATAGGATCTACATTAAGAAGATTTTAGTGTTTAGAAGGCTCTGTATAAATCTTTTTGCAAAGTGAAGGAAAAACTAAGACATCAAATGCTAAGGGTCTGATTAAATTACAAAGTTGAGAACAGCCTTGGTTGCGGTGAACAGGAGATGGTGGAATTCACGATCTATGTAGGAACAGAATAGCAAGCAGAATTGCAACTTTGTACTTCAGTAGGGCCAACTTTGGCCTATTCAGGCAATTGCTAGGGGAAATACCGTGGACAGGGTACTAGAAGGTAAGGGGGCCCAAGAGAGCTGGTTAGCATTCAAGGACCACTTCTTCCAGGCTCAAGATCAGAGCATCCCAACAGGTAGGAAGTAAAGAAGGGGAGCCAGGAGACCCATTTGGTTGAACAGGGAACTGCTGGGTAAGGTAGAGTGGAAGAGGAGGGTCTACAGATTATGGAAGAAGAGGCTGATAATTTGGGAGGAATATGAAACTGTTGTCAGAAGACATAGGGAGACGGCTAGGAAAGCTGTCAGAAGTCATTGCTAGGCCATTCTCTATCATCTTTTTTTAAGTTATGGGGAATAGGAGAGGTGCTTGAGGACAGGAGGAAAGCAGATGTCACTCCAGTCTTCAAAAAGAGCAAGAAGGAGGACCTGAGTAGGGCAGTCAGCATGACTGACCAAGGGGAGGTCATGCTTGATCAACCTGATAACCTTCTAAAAAGACATAACCAGATGGGTAGATGATGGTAAAGCAGTGGATGTGGCCTACCTTGATTTCAGTGAAGCATTGTCTCCCACAGCATCCTTGCAGCTAAATGAGCAAGTGTGGTCTGGACGATCGGGAAGTGAGGGGGACTGTGAACTGGCTGAAGGACAGAAGCTAGAATGTTGTGGTCAATGGAAGAGAGTCTAGCTGGAGGCCTCAGGGATTGGTACAGGGACCAGAACTGTTCAACATATTCATCAGTGACTTAGATGGGGGATTAGAGTGCACTGTCAGCAAGTTTGCTGATGACATAAAGCTGGAAAGAGTGGCCAACATACTGGAAGATTGTGCTGCCATCCAGTGAGACCTGGACAGGCTGGACAGGTGGTTGGGGAGAAACTCAGTGAAATAGAACAAGGGCAAGTGTAGAGTCTTGCATATGGGCAAGAACAACCCCGTGTGTCAGTATAAATTGAGGACTGAGCTGTTAGAGAGCAGTGCAGGGGAAAGGGACCTGGTGGACAGCAGGATAAGCATGAGCCAGCAATGTGCCCTTGTGGTCAGGAAGTCCAATGGCGTACTGGGCTGTATTAGAAGGGGTGTAGTCAGTAGGTCAAGAGGTTCTCCTTCCCTCTGCTCTGCCCTGGTGAGACCACAACTGGAATATTGTGTTCATTTCTGGGGCCCTCAGTTCAAGAAGGACAAGGAGCTGCTTGAAAGAGTCCAGTACAGAGCCATGAAGAAAATTAAGAAGAGCTGAGGGAGCTGGTATCTGTAACTTGGAGAAGAGGAGATTGGTGGGGTGACCTCAATAATGTTCATAAACATGTAAAGGGTGAGTGTCAGGAGGATGGTGCCAGGCTCCTCTCAGTGACCTCCAATGATAGGACAAAGGGGCAACAATGCAAAATGGAACACAGAAGTTTCTACATAAATATGAGAAAAAACTTTCTCCCAGTGAGGCTCAGAGAGCACTGGAACAGACTGCCCAGAAAGGTTGTGGCATTTCCTTTTCTGGAGACATTCAAAACCCACTTGGATGCCTTCCTGTGTGACCAAGTCTAGGTGTTCCTGCTTTGACAGGGGTATTGGACTAGATGATCTCTTGAGGTCCCTTCTAATTCCTGACACTCTGTGATTCTGTGAAGTTAAAAGCTTTGCTGTTCTTTTAGAATTAGATGTGTGCTTCTTCCTAATACTGCCCCCCATATCAGTTAGTTAGGCTTTTTGCATGAAATATGTGGGTGTGTCTGTATCACCTGTGCCTAGAAGTGCCTATAGAGTTAATCTACAGAGCTACAGGGCTGCCTCCACACATGGCCCTGCTGGAACTTGTTCATCTGCATGTTTCTACTTCCAGCATTTTATTTTAAGATGTACATAAGCTTAGCTCCACATCTGTGGAGGGGAAGAATGAAAGATACTGGCATAAATTGTCCATTTGCGCTAAGGTGCAGCTAGATGCTATTTACATGCTTAACTCCACTTTGTGTCTTCACTTAGGGAACCTTCCTTGCATCTGTTCAGGCATCCCTCCTCTATGACGTTGACGGCTACAGCTTAGGTGCTGGCAATTGTGAACTGCAGCCCAGGGTCTGGCCTAGGAGGCATGGTGACTCAGTCGTGCCTGACGTAGGCTGCCTCCATGCTTCCTTCCAGCCCCTGGCATGCAGGTACTCACTGCTGGCCTGCAGCGCTCTCCAGTTACTATCTGCCCATCCCACACAGCCTGTCTGTGAATGGTGAGTAGCAGGAGTGGGGCCAGATCTCCACCTTGTTTGTGCTTCTGCCTGCTCCCATTAAGTGGGCTCAGAGTCCCCTTTTCTACGGTTAGGGCCCTGGTTTTGCAGTCCTTTTCTGAAGGTGAATAGATACATGGGCATCTAATGCTTCATTCTGAGGTTTTCTAGACAACATCTGGCTACATTAAATGCACATCACTCTTCCATTTAAGTCCGTTGCTGGTATAGCTTATGTCCTTCAGCAATGGGATTTAATTCCAGCAGCAGCTAATGCAACCAGTGTGGTAACACTGGTCAAGCCTTCGTAATAATTTTACTCTTTCTAGCTCATCATTCCTTTAAATACAAATTAAAATTAGTTACCTCTGAAAGCTGAGCTTTCTATGTCTTTCGTATATTGCCACCTTCAAAATAATACAAGAGGCCTAAGCTGAGAAGCTGACAATAGTTTAATTCAGTAAACATTGTAAAATGTTTGGAGTGAAGCTAAAGAGGGTGACTAAACCAATGTAATAATAGGAATAAAATGCCTAAATCAAAGGATGTACTACTTTTCCGAACCTTTTGCTTTGAACAAAGAATACATGTCTGCTGGAATCCCTTACACATATGACATTCATCTCACTGTAGGTGAGAAATGTGAGAGTTTAAAAGTATTTCTGCTAATAACAACTGAGATGTGAAAACTACTTACAGATGACAGGCTAAAGGCTTGATAAAGAAAGAGATCAAGGTGTTAAAGTACTAAAGTCCTCAGCTGCTGTTTAAGTCCATGTGTAGGCGATCAGTTAATGGTGAGAGTTGCACACTTCATAATGAGAGAAAAGTATCCCAGATCCCAAGAGGGACATCACCCACAGCTCATGGGGTAAATTCCATGTTGTTCTCACTATGGGATGAGTATTTTGGTAAACCTGAGCAGGAGGGCAGTGCCTTCGTAATCGGTAATTCTGTCATGGTCACATCTGGAAAAGCATTCCCCAGAAAACATTTCCCAGGAGAATTCTTTGTATATCAAGTGACCACAAAGGTGCATCCTGAGAATCACTGCCCACTTACCAGACTAAGGCAGAAGGAAAACAACTCCTTGATTGTTAGAAGGAATCTCCATCAGATGCTCATGTTGCAGAAGGATTTTTCTGAAGCTGGAACTGTGTCTGTAAAGAAAAGTCTATCTAATTTCCAATGTTTTCCTTTAAACAACATCTAAGAGTGAACTATAAGGTAAAAATCTCTGGTTCTAGGATCAACATACTTTGCTGCAGTTTTTTAGCTGCTGCAATATCTAGAATATGATAAACAAGAGTATTATTGTGCAGGGTGTCTTCTGAAGCTATGCCTTGCTGTAGCCACAGGTATATCTTTGCAAGTCAAAATCTTCATTTGATACAAACAAAAGTGCCATTAATTGCAAAGACAGTGCTTTGTAGCTGCACAGCTTGTATTGCTATGGTCTTTGCTTCGGAAACCTTTCTATTTACACAGACTAAAACAGGCAGAGAGGACCCAAAGCAGAAACAGAAGCACGTGAACTACTTGAGTAGTGAAAACACAGAAACAGAACCCAGGTCTCCAGATGTTCAGTCCTATGCTACTTCCACTGAGGCAGACTAAGTTATAGCCAATGAGCTTACTCAAACAATGATGAGTTCTAGTGGTCCAAATTTGCGCTCATTTACACTAAGAATTCACCCTGGTGCTGTTGTTCTCTAATTGTCCCTCCACCCTCCTCACAGCTGAACTTGCACCACTCACTGCTGAAGAAAGGACTTTGCCAAGCCTTCCCCAGCTTCTCTCAGCATAAGAACAGATTTAAATTTTAATGGCTTTAGAGAATTTTCAAACAGCTGTAAAAGCAGGACAGTGGCAGAAGGCCACGATTGTCTCTAGCATTAATTAGCCTCAATTAAATGATGATCTTTGGATGAAGAAAGAGAGTTTTGCTGTGTTAACTGATTTGTCTTTTTACTATAATGCATTATCGGAATCATTTGAGTTTAATAAGCTTTAGCAAACTGTCAGAAGCTGTTAGCAGTGTAAAATCCTGCAGCCATAAATAAGCTTTGTGTGTTGATAGTCCTGCTGTGAAGAAAAAGAAGAGCACTAGAGGAAACAATGCACTGCATAGACATACTGCAGGCCCCTGTGGGGTTGTTCACAGTGGGGCTGTGACTGTGATCTGTGCAAAATTAGGAGCTGTACAGTGTGAGAGGCTGCAGGGTTGAAGAGCATTTCTTGACAGTTGTGAAATATTTAATGGATTTAGGAAGGAGCTAGAAGGCCAAAATAGTGCTGCATGATGCATTATGGAGCCAGCTGTTAAATAAGGAGTCATCCAAAGGAACATTTCTTACTGCTCTGAAAGTGCTGCTTGCAGCTGTGAAAGTGCTAGCTTAAAAAATGTATCAAGAGAGAAGTAGGGAGTTTGAAAGACTCTTGGCGAAGACCTACTGACTCAGTGGGAACAGAATAACTTCAAACCCAGCTGAAAGCCAGCAGTAAATGTTCCTTTATTTTTTATATTACTAACAACTGCATCATAGTCTCCTGAGAGAAGTTAGCCTGTTGTAGCCTTGAATATAAGACACAGAAAATTATGGTGATGTAAGGAGAAAGAAAATATCAAACTAGAATATGCAGGAATATGTCTAGCTACTTCAACTTGATTATCTAGTCTATTTTTAAGCTGATATTCTTTTTTTTTAGTTATCTCTCTAAGGAGCCAAAAAAGAAAACTCTTACTACTAGTTGGTGCTCTGCCTTTTGTGTATTCTGATGTCCTGGACCACAGCATTAGATGACAAAACCTGTGGACACACTGGCGCCCCATTAGGGGATTTTTACACCAGGCACAGAGGGTGAAGAGAAAGAAGCTCATGAACCTTGGAGACAAATAGATCCATTTAATAGCTTTCAGCCTTGGTATTCCTCAACAAAAAAGAGCAAAGAGAGAGGAAATAATAGAAAAACCCCCCAACCTAATACTTAATCTTCACATATTTATTTTGCAGGATTTTCCTGTTGTCAATTTGATATATTCTGTGACTATTTAAATCCTTCTTTCTCACCTCCTCCCATTATAATATGACGTTACTGTCTAATGTTGATCCAGTCCAAGAGGCAGAGAAATGTCAAAGATGCCGGTTCCTTTTAGATATGTGAAAAGATTTGACTGAGCAGAAGATGGAGAGCCAGTTAATAATCTACTCTTTTTGACTGCTTTTTCTGAAGGACAAGGCTAAATCCCTATCCTTTTATTGTTAAACAGAAAAAACCCTCTGAATATGCTGGCAACCAAGCTTCAATGTTTCTACTTTCTGACCAAAGAAGTAAGTAAGTACCAATCCATATTTTTAAAGTTAATCTGATGTGCAACTGAAATAAATATATTAAGCTGCAGTCAGCAACAATATGTACATGCTCACCTTTAAGAACGGTGATAACTGCTTAGAGAGAAAGGACATGTTGGGTCAGGTTCAGTTTTAAAGAGATGCTTCCAGTCCATATTCTCTTTACACTTACACAGTGGTGGTAATATTTTCCATCTCTGCAGGATGTAATGACTGGAGAACATGAAAGGAAATGGAAATCTCAATTTTTATTAATTTAAACCACAAGCTAAAAAGCACTTGGAGGAAAAAAAACCCCAACATATCCTTGGGCACAAAGAGTTTTATTCCTTTTGATACTTTTTCCTTCTCTTTAATTGTAAAGCTTTAATAATTTATTCCTCTATTCTTACTCTCCTCTGTTTCTGGTCTTCTGTTTTGCCCATTTCATTCTGCTTTCTCAAATTGTCTGATGAATTCTTCTACATTTATTCTGAAGGTTTTGGAAAAAAAAGGGGGGGGGAAAGAGCAAAGTAAAAGACTAAGAAATTCAGAACAAACACCCTTCGTTTTGTAAATATTTGGTATCAGTGTACTTTCCTTTACTTTCAGTGCAGAGGCAAATAGGTATGTACAGCAAGCTTTTACCAAGAAAATTACACACTTGGTAAGTTTTAGCTTGGATTGTTCACTGGAACAATTCCCTGTAACTCCATCATTCTATAGTAATACTGCATTGATATTTGGTCATATTGAGTCTAAATAAATAACTTGCTGCCTGACAAGCTTGCATTATTTGACTGTATTCTTTGTGCTAGAATATTTTATCATGTGCACAAAAGCATCCAATAAATACAAATAATTCCTCAGCTATTCAAAAGCATGGCGTGTTGGTGCCATTAATTTAAGAAGTAGGATCAGTCTATTAGCATCTGCAGCTCAAGTCACATATGCAAATTGTCAAATGATGTATTCAGGGAAATAGGCGATGTAAAGAACTTAAAGCAGACTTGTGGCCACATAAATACAGTATAAATGGAATGGTAAAGAGGGTTCAGGCTATCTCTTTAGTATGTCATTTGGTCTCCTGGATGTATAATGGAGATAGGGAGACAATTCTTAATAACAACTGGAGTGGGCAAAGAGTAACAATATTAGATGAAGCTTTTTGAACATAATCCATCAACTGCTTGTAGAATGCAAAGCCTTTCCAATGCTCAAGAAAATCTTACAAGAAGAGAAATTTTTAGCCAAATCATCCAGAATCTGCTTCTCTGAACCTTATTTTCTGTAAATTGTAAGTGCTTTGCCTTCCCAGTCGTTTGGCACTGAACTCAACTCACCACATTTGCTAAGCATTCATTACTAATATTAATTTTGTAATATCGTATTACTGAAAATAATCAGCAGTGTTTTTGAGTTCTTTTGATTTTACATTGCAAGCAGTGGATAGAAATGTTATTTCAAATTAGAAGCCAAATAAGTTTTTCATTGACCTCTTGTGCAGCTTAAATCGCACATGCATGGCTTAGATTACTTTTCTCCAACCCTAGTCACTGGAAAAATTGGTGTTTTTATGTAATCTCTGAGATCATGAATACCTACAAGATTTAGATTAGGTAAGCAGCATGGGAAACAAATGACTTTTTTCTTCCTTGTCCAGATGATTGCTTTATATGACTGAGTCAGCATGAGTATTAAATCCATATTGATCTTTAGGCATGGATGTAGTTGCATTAACTTCTGTGAAGTTATATGCACAATCAAACTGCCACTGTTCAAGCAATATTTGTAGTTCATGTAAAATTGGAGAAGAGGCCATAAGCCACACCCATACAAACAGTATAAAATGCTTAAAATTAAGATAAACCCCAGTGTTTGTGATCTGTGTTGTTCATGGCTTCTTGAGAGTGAAGCATTCAATCCCCAGTTGTCAAATAGATTAAGGATTTGATGTCCCCACACTAGTGTGTTATTCAGCAAGCAAAATGAATGGGGTAAGTACCATGGGTAACCACCCATGGCCAAGCTTTAACTATGTCTGCCTCAGGAATTGGAGAGGTTCCTACTCCTGCTCATTTAGGTACTTTGCCTTGAAATCAATTTCTTCTCATTCTTGGGATGATCCCCATGGCAGCAGAAGTAGAGCAAGGATGAAGAGGTTTGAACAATGCCATCTCACTTTGCAAAAGTCATGGTATTCCTTACTGAAATACAGTACTCGAGAGAGTGGCAAAAAGACCTTTCCAGCTCTTTATGTCAGTCCTGCTGCATTGCTGGAAAAATATGGTGATGAACCATATTTTGGCAACTAGCCGTTTGTTGTCAGATAGACAGGGACCACACTACAAAATCACCTCTCTTTTGTCAGCTGCTTTTCTAACAATATAACCAGTAATTTCTCACCCTGCTATAAGCTTTCCCTTGGTGTGGCATCTTTAAAGGTCTTTGGCCCTTTGAGATGTTGCTCTACACAGTGGAAAAAAAATCTAATATGAAACCTGTTAATGAGTTGGTTTTAACTGTTCTTGTACTTAGACATTTTTAAACTAGCTTCCTAAATAGTTTGAAAACACTGAATAGGGATGGATAAAGCTTGGTAGGGATTGCTTCTTAATTCACGAGTCTTTAAAGGGCTAGTAGAGAGCCCTGTTGGCCTCATTTGCTGCCCTGGCCTGACTTTTCCTCAGAGTAGTCTGACCAATACCTTTTAAATTTTTTACAGAATATACATGAATTCTTTTAACAGGCCGAAAGGACTGATATTGTGTTGTGTAATAGGAACCCGAAGAAAAAAGCAGTAATTTTTCAGACACATAATGTCATACATATAACAATTCACATAACCTAAATGTTTAATCTTATGTATCTGAAAAAGATTTCTTATTTACATAATGATTAACGATTAGTACTCTGATAACTTTTTTGTTAAATTCTGGAGGGACAAAAAAATATTTCAAATCTGTGAAAGAAAATTAAAAAAAAATCGCATTACAAATATCCTATTATCATTGGGGAAAAAAGACTATTTCCATAAAATGCACATGATTAAAACAATAAACATTTGAAGCATTTATGTGTTTAAAAATTTAATAAAGAAAATTTTTCAGGATAAGATTAACTTTTTGCTTTTATTTTTCTACTGACTTTCTTTTTCAAGTGATCATTATTTTTAGCTAATTTTTTTTAAAGAGTCAACTTTGAAGCAGGGGAGGAACATTATTTTCATGGTAAGGGGTAGGAAAGATAATCTTACTCAAAAGCCAGTTAGGCAACAGGGGAGGCAATTGTACAAGTTGCAGTGCTCTCTGGGAACATGAGTAAGAGGTGATGGGAGCTTTGGGGCAACTGAACTACAGCTTCTGTCTGGACAAATGTGCATATTCCAGTTTCTAGAGAAATGAAAACCAACTTCTGAGAAATTAGGATTTTGGGAAGCTTGCAGTACTTTATCTTACAGATTCATTGGAAACACTGCTGAGAAAAAACACCCCTGGCTATGTTTATATGCATACATCTGTGAAGTGCCATATTAGGTACAACACATGCAATAAAGTTTGGTAGGTACCAAATAGGTGACTTGTCTCCTAGAAATTGTATTTAGCTTCACCCAGGATTGTTTCTCACTATGACTTGGAAAGATATTGATTTCCAGAGCCTGGGAAGAACAAGAAAAATAACATTGGGTGGTCATGTACAATAAATGCTCCGAGCAATAAAATGTCATGTGACATCAGAGTACTACTGTGACCATGTTCTCTTGTTAGAGAGTGCAAACAGGACACTGACTAGAAGTAGGTGAAATGAGTGGGAAGATAAACAGGAGTTAATATTATCAGGCTGTATCCTGAGGGTTGACAAGGTCCTGCATCCTGAGCACTCCTTCCCACAGCCTTCAATAATAATCTTCTCCTGTCATAACAAAACCAAGCTGACAAGTCATGATTTTGCTGCAGACATTTTTCCCTGCTTAACCACAACTCAGCAAATCCCAACCATCAGCAATTTATAGCAAAATATGCTGTTAGCTTGCATAAGAACAACAGAAACAAGTAAGCAGCTTGGACTTGTGCCCAACTCTGTAGAGTGCACAGAGTAACCTACTTAGTCATCTCTTCATGTTTCCAACCTTGGCTGGTGAATTTACACATGCAAATACTATGGCTGATCTGAAAATCTCCCAAAGCTTTGTTCTCAGTGTTTTCTAAATTAGATCACTGGGATAGTGCTCTGTAACAAAACTCATTCAAAGTATATTTTCCTCAAAAGTCATTAAATAGGCCCTATTTTTCCCTCACACCTCAAAAATAATTTTTGACATTTGTTGAGAAATGTAATGGAACAAAAACACATTGTACAAAAGGAAGGAGAACAAGAAATTCAGTGGCTAACATTTAAGGAGGATCAGGTCTGTGTCTGATTTATTATCACTATTTACTCAGGAGAGAAAAAACTCACCCCACTTAAAATGTTCCATGCTATGTTACATAGCACATTATGCAATGCATACTTTATAAATTACAAATTATATAGATGAGGAAACAAAGCAAAGGGAACAATTCCTTTATGAATTTGTGAGAGAAGATCTCAATGGTAGTAGGAATCTCACTCCGAAGCAGGGAGAGGAGGCCACTGAGTCACAAGGGTTTTCTTATATTACATAACTTTTACTATATCACTTGTAACTTATATTACCTATAACTTTTCTTCTGTTGCCTTACAAACATGACATAGAATTAGCACTATTTGTGATGTAAGACTAATATAATGATATGCTAATGTACCCTTGACCTAATCTAACTATAAAGGCTTAGTATAATTTGAAGACTAGAAGGAAATCTCTCAAGAGATTTAGAATTCTGTTTATTTAACATTATTTGTAGAACAGATGGCAAAACATGCAATAAACACATGGCTGAGACACTTTAGGCAATGAGGGAAGAGTGTTGTTGTGGACAAAGTACACTGGCATCGCTGTTCTCTGAGCTGGTTTCAGGGAATCAACTTCCCAGGGGAAGAGCTGTAGGATGAGACACAATAGGAAGGGTATGGTGGCTGGTGTCTCTTGGAGCAGCTCAGAAAGTGACTCAGAAATGATGAATCTGTCCAGAAAATGCAGATGTGAAAATTGGGGTTTTTGTATTCTAAGCAGCTAAATGGACAAATCAAAGATGACAAGGGTGAGATCAGTAGAAGAAGGCTGGCAATGATGTCACTGGGTCATGTGCATCAGCTGTAATAGTGGTCATCCTCTTTTCCAGTTACCATGATCTTGTGCAACAGCTGTAAATGTGGATGTTAAGGGACACATGAAGAGTCTTGCAGACCTTTATAATGCCTTGGGAGTAGCAGTTGTAGCCATAGCAGTGTACTGCTAACACTACCATGATTGCACACTCCTAAGCTTGTAGTTTTCCATAGCCATGACAGAATTATTTCATAGACACCTTACAGCTAAACCATAACAGTGAGCACTGTTGTTATGCTTATATCATTATATGTTACGTATCACACATGCTCTTCACCGTCTCTAGCTGAATAATAAACTCTGCATGCTTCTGCCTCCCAGGCACCATATAAACTTAGAATCCTAGAATGTGTTGAGTTGAAAGGGTTCTTTAAAGGTTATTTAGTCCAATCCCCCTGCAGTGAATAGGGACATTGCGTACTAATAGGGACATTGCTTAGGGCCTCATCAAGCCTGGCCCTGGATGTCTTCAGGGATGGGGCCTCCACCACCTCTCTGGGAACCCTGTTCCAGTGTCTCGCTCGACCTCTTCTTGCTACCCCTACAACATAGTTTGCAGGACAAGTTATGTAAAAATTTCTGCCTGTGCCTTCTCCACCCACCCCAGAGGCACATGTAAATCCCCTTTACTGTCTCAGCATTCACAGTGACTTTTCAACATGGTTTGTAAACAAGGTGTACCTTTCCAAAACACCCCAGGTGTTTTAAAAAGAGAGATGTAAACTGATCAGACTATAAAAAAAATTATGCATGAAGTTCAAAGTGTAGTAGAAGAAGATGGGTTGTAAATAACAGGAATGGACCTACTGTTTTTTTTCATGGCATGTTGAAGATATGAATTAATTCTAAGAAACAAGAGAAACTTGTTTGTTGAAGGAGCTGCAAATACCGACATGAACATAATGTTCAAATACGTCATCTCTGGATAGGTGTATTGTTTGCTCTAATCTATGTAAAGGATGTCTTGATGCATAAAGAGGACTTAAAAAGTTGCAATGATACTGAAAGTTTTCTCTGTGCCAGACTGAAATTTTAACAATCCTAGTGATTTGACTAAGGCAAATTATTTCCTTGAGTAGATATTTGAAGGCTAAGGCACTGACTTTGTAACATTGCTCACTGGGTAGTGGACTGAGACTTCTTTAATTCCAATGTATAGTTCAGAATCCAGCAACAACATTGGTTTTGCTGAGTTTTCTGCTTACCTGAGAGATATTAAAACACGGAGAATTCTGGATGAAACAATTTCAATTGTGCTGACACAGATCAGAAGGGAAGGGATGCATGAAGCCTATCACAGATTCTTTCATAAGGCAATGCCAACATTTGAATTGTTCCAAAACCAGATCTCTTAAGACTTGGCATAAAATTTTGCACCCATCTTCATCATGATTATGAAGAAGACAGGTGCTGAAAATAGGAATAACCCCTCATTCTATGGCTTTCATAAAAAAGGGATAATTTGACATCTGTGGATGCTTTCTTCTCAAATGGTGAGAGAAGGAAGCAAAATATCCTGACAATTGAGTGCTGAAGTGTGGGGTTGGAGAGAACAGAGTTGTTTGGCTGTCCAAGTGAGGACTGACCTTGGGAGAAAGATACAGCAGTACTTGTTGGAAAGAAGCCATGAGGGCAGTGAACTGTGCTGGGAGCAAGATCTAACAGAAATAAGAAGGACACCTGGTATTAGTGTAGGTAGTGGATATCTTTAGTCAGTAGGCCTTATTATGGAAAATGCCTGCTTGCTAACCAGCTGCTATAAAAAGCATGCTGTGGCTCAATAAAGGGACTGATGCTTTCCACCACTATGATGCCTGAACAGGGACCTCAGGGTCCATGCCTCGGTGTACCACATGTGCAGCTCTGCATCAGAGCCTGATTATGCAAGCATCGCTTGAGAAAATTCTATCTCATGGCAAATGTGGAAAATCCTCGACTTAGAAAGTGTTCCTTTACATTTCTCCTGGATACATAAGATGTCCTCTTAATAGTTAAGTAGTCTTAACAGTTCCTCAGAGAACACTCAGTTAAGCTTCATTTAGGATTCTCTGCATGCTGATGGATATTATTCTTCTTGTAAACAATAAAAAATTTAAACAAAAACAGTATACAATAAATGGTGAAGTTACAGAAATTCCCACCATCACCTGGAGATAAAGAAAGTTGTAAACAAATACAATGGAACATCAACACCATGGCCACTTCTGATTCCTCCCAGTAAACCATCATATTCAGAAGCACTTGGCATGGCCAGAGTAGCCCAAATGGCTAGGGCATACCGTAAAGAGAAGCTAAACCAAAGTATTTAGAAGCAGCAGTAAGGACCTTTTTATTCATAAAAGGCTTATTTTAAAATTGAAAGGCTTACGAATTGTTGATGCTGAGTTTGTCTCTTGGATATTGAAAGTGTTAGTCTTCTCTGACTCTACAGAACATATATCACATAAAGCATGATACGAGGTTGCAGATTAGCCAGGTGTCCTGTTCCATGTATGTCTACATTTCTGTGATTTTTATGTATGCAGCAGTTCCCTGTCATTGTATATCACAAACTAAGAGCATTAACAATTGTATCTATCAGCTGGACTAGATTTAGTAACTGGAATTAATATAAATTCTATATCCTACTTTTTCTGGGAATATGTTTCTAGTTCAGAGGAGGTGTCATGGTTGCTTTGAAGAAAGTGGTAGCAGCAGCATGATAGCAAGAGAGGTAGAGAAGGTGACAGAAGCAGATGCCAAAATATACAACTTTCTTTGTTTAGGAAGATTGCTCCATAGCCATGTGTACATACATCAGCACATATATGTGTGCAATGCATGTAGGCCAAAGCAGTCATCTGGAAGTGGGGATTTGTAATTTTGAATGCATGGGTTCAAAAATAATTTTGTAGTCGGTTGGTTTGCAGTGTCATATGTGGCATATCCACACAATTTTCCTCCTCAGAACCACCCATTCCCCAGAAACCTTGTCTCCCAGCCCCTGGCATAGCCTAGGGCAGGAGCCATGAACTCAAGTGTATTTCTTTCCTTTTCTTGTTCTCTGGGACTGGACACTAGCTTAGCACAAAGAAGGGGCTAGGAACCCTTCTTGGAGCTGGACATGCTACAGGATTTGTGTCTGCTTATGTTCACCTTCGTCTTCTGCTTTCTTTATCCTGTGATGTATTCCCTCCCCACCTTGCTGCCTGACAATATATACTGGATCTCACTCTCTTGGGAGTAAGTCTTCCAGGAAGACAAAAGATAGGTATTAGGTTATCTGTTCTGAAGAAAATTATAGCAATTCACTTTCTCAACAAGTTCACACATGTGCTCAGGTTTCTCCTGCTTCTTTTCACTTACTTGGTGCTCTCATAACAAGATTTATGTCCATAGTATAGAATGCTCCAGTGTGTCTGTCAGAAATGGGCACAAAATGCATTATGTTGAAGGCTCAGAAGGACATGGCTTTGAGAAGGGAGACTGAAGATAACCCTTACCTCTCAAATCTGTGTGAATTGGATCCACAATGGTATTTAAAAAAAAAAATTAAAACGGTGGTACTTGTTTTTCCATGACTTTGTGTCTGGGCTTCTGAATTCTCTAAATGGAGGGTGGAGGAAAGAGCAGGAGCTAGAGGCACCTGCCGTGTGGTGAGCAATGGTGGGCACCCACCAGGACATAAGTGGGCACTGTGAAAATTAGTTCAGCTCTCTCAGGCTGTTGCTTCTGTGTATCTGATGTCAATAACCTAGCTGCATCAGTTCTTCAAAAGCCACAAGTGTCCATGATGCCAACACAGCATGTGTTGTACTTTTGCTGTACTATAGCACAGCAAAACTTTAAGGCTGAAAAAAATCTTCTTTTCAGGCCCATGTTTATAAGCCATCTTTATGCATGTCTGGCTTTAAGACTTATTTTGACCAGAACTTTGTACATTTTACTCAGTGCTTGTAAGAGTGCAATTTCAAGGGTACAATGATTGCATGTAAGTAAAGCTGATGACAGAAACTGAGTCTGGGACAGAGATGCAGATCTGTTCAAAGAGGAAATACTTGGCAGAACATGAAGAGGTGGAGACTGAGAGGTCAGAAGATATGAAGACTTATGACTGTAAGAAAAACTTTGGGCTTCTTACAGAAGTCCTTGAACACCATACAGCATGGGCAGTTAACTTAGTAGAAGATTGTGTATGGTTACTGCCCCACTCATATCACCCCTGAAGCAGAGCCCACTCTCCCTGGAGATTCTCACACTTTCTGTAAAATTGTTGCTTTGAAGTTGCTGTCCTGTGAGCAGAATAGCCAGTCAAGATTAGTTTTGCATGATGTGGGGTGCTAAGTCCCTCCATACTTCCCCTTCCCCTCCTCTCCCTGGAAGCGGAACCCCATGGTTCTGGTGAGACCTCAACTCCTCCCACATGCATGGCTGGGAGGTCCTTCGTGCATTACTTGAACAACTGCAAGTGAGAGTATCTACAGCAATCCCTTCTCTGTGGCATCAGCATCAGTCTCCCTTTACTGCCTCTGTGAATCTTGCTGCATTACCAGTCTCTACCTTATATTTCTCTTCCTATATCTATAAAGTGATTGATACTGCAGAGTAGCTCACAGTACTGGAGTTTGCTCTATTTTATTTCAGGTGAACATCTTCAGATGTCCTCTCTCATTGCCCTTTACATTCAGGTAGACCAGCAATCCACATTAATGAGATGTACTGTTTCCCATGACACACTAATAACATGATAGCTGCTTCTGTGTAATCGCTAGGCTTTATCAGCTCTTAAAAAAGCTGTTATTTCACTCCACATTTGCATGGACTAGAGCTCATCTTAACTTATTTAGGCTCCTTGGCAATACAAATGTAATTCACAATAGAAGGAACCCAGATCTCAAGTTTTAGCCACTGGTACTCAAAAGAACTGGTGGTCCCATGTTTACTGCTGAAGGAACAAGAACAAACTACAGCATTTTCACTTACGGTTGTGAATCCAGGTCTGTGCCAAGATGACACGTTATTCACACCATTAACCTTAGGTCCTAAAGCATTTTTCACAAGCTTATAGCTGAGCATGTTTTGAAAGATCTCACATATGTGTTTATAATCTTTAAAACTGCCACAATACTTTTGTTTTCATGGGACTTGTTTACACAGAAAAGGTGCATATTTCCTAGACATAATTCCAACAATAGATGATTTATTTTAAAACTTCACTGCAAAGGTTTTATCTGAAGGGGACTTTAAGACCAGTGAACCAAGAAAGTATGTAGAAAGGATGCAGGTTTCTATTACCAACATGAGGGAAAAAAAGTCTTTATAAAATTCTATCTGAGCTTTTGCATGCATTAGTTTTAATAAAAGCCTTTATGTGCATGTGTTGTATCATAGAGTCTCTGTGATATAAGGCAGGAGGCAGCTGAGTAAAAGGACTGGATCTTAAATTAATTTGGCCAAGTAATTTTACTTCTCTAGATCTCAGACTCTCCCATCAGAAAATGTCAGCACCAACCAGTATTGCTATCAGTAAGATTCCAACAAGTCAGAACCTCTAAGAAGACAGAGAAAAATGGTAAATGTATGGTTACATCTATAACAAGGCTATGACTTCATTGCATAGTGATGTAGGAGAAAAGACTATTTGGTAACTGTACAAAAGGTAAAGAAAAATACATAAATTTTTAAAGGCATATGAAATTTTGCTTGCACTGCTGTTGAAACAGTCAGGAAAAAAGTTCAACCAACCTTTCAGATGCTTCAAAAACATTATGTCAGCCTTTCCACCTCACTCCACATAGTGCCTCATGCTCTTACACGGTCTCTGTCCTCCTCCATAATGCATCAGAAATATCTAATCACTGTTGCTATCATCGTTTGTCATGACATTGGATTAGTTCCGTCAGATGCAGACAGTGAGGTCAGCATAAAACATTGAAATCATGACAGAGGAACTTTGCTATGCATAAAGGAGTTGGTTGTTATATGTATAAATTAATAGCTTTGTTTCATCTTTAGCTAAATATCCAGTTATTTAACAGCTATTATGAGTCAACCAGAGAAAGGATTAGTAAAAAAAAAAATTACTGGTAAGAGGTGCTTTAATCTTGAGCTACAACAGAAGAGCAAGTCTGATCAGGTCAAGTCTAATATAGTCTAATAGTACTTATTACATAGTAGTTTGGAGTTATCTCTATTCATAAAAACAGGAAATGGTTTGGTAGAGTTAATCCTGCCATCTTCATATTAACACTACTGATTTCAGACATAGTTGTGAGAGATTTTTTTTCAGGCTATGGTACCATGGAGAAGTCAGTATTCTGGTTTTCACCCATATCCTTTAGCTCTTGTGAAGAAGCACAAAGAGGAGGATGTAAAGCTGTAAACTCTCTGAATGGCTATTGAACATACCCAGATTCTTCATGTACTGGTTTGAGTGACGCAGGACTAATTTTTCTTCTAATGCTTAGAAAACCCTCCAGTGTCTGAACTTGTGAAAGTAATTACTTTGTATCTTCTATGGCATGTTGATTTCAAGGTGTCAATGTTTTCAATCTTCAATAGGTGCAGGGATGAGAAGGAATGAGACCCAGGCACTTGACCTTGGCTGGCCAACAGGATTATTTCATACCATCACATTCAATATAAATTAGAAAGTCTGTTGAGTGGCTCTGTCTCTCCCTTGATGGCTACCATTCAGGTGACTGCTTACTCAGATGCAGATCCCTTCCTTCCAAAGCTGTAGCACTTGCAGTATCTCACATTTGCTGTCTCCTGCTGGGATTACACAGCTTCCTGATGGTAGAATTGAACAAGTGTAATCCTGTGTATTTTATATTGGTGTTAGGATCAGTATTGTTTCTTTAGTGTTTTTAGTGTTAATGTGAATAAATTGTGTGTTTCTCAAACCATAACAAGTGAGTTTCCAGTCTAAGGTCTCTGCAGTATGCATAATTTAACTTGGCAATCACTGGTATAGACTGCCGGAAGAGGCATGGAGATGAGGCGCATCTAGGCACTGGTAACATGTTTACTCCTCATCTCCACGTGGTCATTGGCACCGCTGAGGCACATTAGAGGAGCCAAATAAGAGAAACCCCAGTACAAAACAGAAACATGAATATGAAAGTCTTGACTTTAACTTCTCTTCAGACTTGAGAATACTCTAACCTAACATAGCTGTGATGGATAACTGCTAAATATCTCTGAACAGAGTATAATAATCAACACAACACCCAAATAGCTGCAAGGCTAAGTATTTGACAACCTTGAACTCCTGCAGCCTGAAGCAGTATTGCCTCTGAAAAATGGAAAATCTGCAGAAACACCTCACACAGAACCAACATTGTGTTTCTGGGAAAAGGTTAACTCACTGAAATCCCCACAGAAAAAATAGTGTTTAAAGCCCTTACTCTTGCCTTGTTTGTTTGATTTCTTTAATTCAGGTTATTTAATACCCTGTAAAAAAAGAAGGTGACAGTTATTATAAAAATAGAGACTGCTTAGCAGGAACTCACCAAGGAACATGCTACCAACTAGAAGTTAAATCAATTCTACAGAATTGCTAGTCATACTTTTAAGGATACGATAAAATCAAACTGCAGACACCCAAGCAATTTGTGAAAACCTGGAGTGTACAAATAGTCAATCACAAATTAGACAAGGGAATTATGATGACAAAGCAGTAAAGAGGGCTTCTGGGAAAGTAAAGAAATTGTATGGTCTCTATACCACTTGTTCTTAGCTTTTCCTTCTGCTTAACTGGGAAATAGGATGGTAAGAACTAGCAGACAGCACACTAATTTGTATTTGGACATGTATTAGTCTGTAATGAAAATTTGATTGAATTTCAAATGTCAGCCCCTTTGATTTTTTCCTCTTCTCTTTAATACCCAAATGTTGTCACAAAAGATAAGTCATATAAGATCTGTGGGAATTTTTTAAAAATATTGTAGTAACAATGAAAACCTACAAGAAATTTGCAGCATTCAAGCAGAAAAAACAATTAAATCCAGGGAACTTACACTGTTTAAGCAAGAGATCAGAACTGTTTGTAGAGCATAGAGACATAGGGAGCCTAACATAATAACATAAAAAGCCTAAGGGAAACACCTTAAAAATGGCTGTAAAATAGGATTGCAATTTTTTTTTACAATAATGTATGTTTTGAATTTGTCACTTTCCTTATTGTTAAAAAATGTGTACTACATCCTGCCTTATTTTCAGCCTTGAATGCTTTAGAAGGTGTTTTGGTACTAATTCTTATCATGTGGTCACATCCACACGGAGATCAGTATATTTCTACTATACTTCTATACCTCTACCATGATTTGAAATCTAATGTTTTCCAAAGACAAATTCTGTGTTTGAAACTGAAAAGATGTTTAATTTTTCCAGCATTTTTTAACCTATGAAGTTACTGTCTAACCTTTTAATGAAAGAGCCTCTCAAAAGTAGATGTCTATTCACATCATGTTTCATTTTTGATGTGGATGTAGAATTAACTGCATCAGGAAGGAACAGGGAAAAATCAATGCTGAATTTTCACTATTTTTAAAGAATTATTTTTCCACCTAGAAGCAAAGAAAGAGGGAGAAAAAAGTAATTAATTGTGCAAAATGACAGAAATACTTTCTTCAAATGGAATATGTGCTTTTGTCGTCCGATGATGGAATACGTACTTCTGTCCTCTGATGAAAAATTATAGCAATAAGAATGCATTTAGGGATGCACTCTGTCATACTCTACCTGAAGGCCAGTTTGCCCCCGAGAGATGCTCTCAAATGTACAGTTTCAAGCACATAAAATTCAATATATGCAATATTCAAAGACTTTCCTGGTTTTAATCCATTTCCTTTTAAGGTTGCAAAGGAAAAGATGTTATCAACATCATAACAGAAAACATAGCTTAAAAAAGTAATAAAAAGAGGGTACACCCTGAATTCTCATGGAAATTACTGCGATTTCTTAGAGGAGAGCAGAACACCGAGCAATTATATACCTGAAACATTGATTTGGATCTCATTATTTCATTAGCAAATTACGCCTTTGTAGAACTTTTCATAGAATGATAGAGGAAAAGAAACTAGGTTTTTAATTAGTCATTCTAAATTATCTCCATATCGGAATTGTTATTTAATGAATACCTCTGATTGTTTGATTCATTAAATTATGAGATCTGAATCATACTATGAGACCTGTATAGACTTATGAAAGTTAAGGGGGAAGGAAGTTAGTCCAATATGTGTCAGCCTGACCTCTGAATTATTCATCTTTTTGCTAATGTTATTCTGAGCTGTCATTCTGAAAAAAGCATTTAATACAGAGCATCCAAATTTGCAATCCCTTAGATGTAATGACTACCCTTTTATGGTCTGAAATATTTACTTTGTTTTGGACTACGTGCTGTGTTGATTATTGTTTTCTGATTGTGTCTTTATTGATCAAAGCTACAAGTTAAAAAACCACAGAAAATAACAAAATACAAATACAAAATAAAGAAAATAATGCAGGTTAAAGCAGAGAGTTTTTACTGATTAAATGATTCAGAAAAATAATTAGGGTTTGCTTTTTTTTATTATTTGGAAAGATTTAAAATTTGCCTTCCTTATCATTCTCTTACTACATTATATGTGTTTTAGAATTACTAGAAAGTACACCACTATGCTATTAGAATGACTAGAATCACTAGGATTTGCTAGAATTCCTAGTATTTATGGGCTTACCACCAGGACATTCTCCAATGAGAGGTTAAGGGACCTTTTAATTTACAATATAAAATGCCTACAGTATTTCAAGTTTGTTTCAAGATGCACAAGCTTGGAAAAAACTATAAACATTCAAAAAAACTTCCTGAATGTTACTTCTTCATTTGAAAAATATTTCTCCACCCAAACAAAATATGTCCCTAAACATAAGCATATAAGGTGGTTCTCCATTCATAACAATACACAGAGTGGAATTGTTCATAAGGTGAATTTATTGACAGTGTTGTCACCGACAGCTACTGCCAGAACAATATCCCAAATTTACTGTCAGGTTTGGTCTTGTATGGGTACTTAGGGCACTTAGAGTAGTGCCTTTGAGTCACTCTCATGCAACAGGAGGCAGCTTTAAGGGTGGACAATAAGTTGCAGTGACAAAGGACCGATGTTTAAACCCCAGGTTATAGAGTAAACTGACTCTAGTTGAAGTTACTAGCCTAATACATCTAGTATTTTACAGATTTATGTCCTATTTCCCCTGGAAAATAGACAGGTCCTAATCTAACTTGTTTTCAATTCATCTTATCCTGGACTTTTTTATTTATAAGAAAAAAATCAGTGGTGAATGATTGAATTTTATTTTAAATTGATTTGTATAAAATAAAAAATTCAAATACAAAATTTCTTTGGGCTTACATTGCTTGATGCAAATGGTTTACTGGAGTTCACTGTCTCCCCTGGTAAAGACTCCATAGTCTGCAGCAGTGACTTGCTACACCAGACACTCAGCATTGGATTTATTCCTTGATGTGGCAACTGCATAAGAAGAATTAGCTGCAGTTCTGCGGAACCTCAACACCCTCAGCAGCAATGAAACCCTACTCTTCCAGAAAAAGCCTCATTGAACTGAAGAAGGCACCATATGAGCTTCTGCAGATCAGACTCAAACAACCTGCTGCAAGCAGAAAAAAATCCAGCTTTGTTAGTCCAGTTTATAGATAGGAAAACAATGTTCCAGGAAAATTATAGTAAGAGGGGTCTTTGTCAGAAGTAGGATCTGAACTGGGATAATCCAAATTTGCAAGCATTGAGTCACATCTTTCCACACTTCCCCTTTATTAGTGAACAGAAGCAACTTCCTTTTCATACAATGTACAAACATCATCTGTACTGGACTGTAGAGCAGTCCCAGGTCCAAACACATTCAGGTCAACATGCTGCCAGGGTTTTCCTCCTGCTAACTGAAAATTTAAAACTTCTGGGTAATGCTTCCCAAACTACACAGCATAGGGTTATAATGGAAATTGCCCTAAATTTTCACTATGGAGTTATTATTTTAATCCCACAACATGGGACTCAATGACCCAAAAGCGTGTTACTGCTGCCGTAGGACAGATGCAAGTCATACAATAGCATTTTCCCTGAGTGGGTGTATTCAGCTCATTTAATAAAGATTGTGAGTGATTGCACCCCTTTTTTGGCTAAGACACAACTCAAGGATAGAGAAGTTTAATAGCATATTAGTCATCTGCCCAGAGGTGAAGTATTTCACAATGAACTGAAAAGCCAGCAAATTGTGTATATGTGTGTTTTAAAACTACTCTTAGTTCCTACTAATGAAATTTATGCAAAACACCACAAAAAAATTGATTATACATGCATAATGTGACTGAAAGACATTGAAGGTTGCATTAGGGTGAAGTGTTAAATTATTTATTACATGTCAACTTTGTTTTTTCCTTTTAATTGCTTTCTTGGTATTTTGAAATTATCTCTGACAATTAGTATGAATCATAAAGGTAACAAAAAATGTCACACATTTTTGTTTCTGCTACACCATGTGCTTTGCCCAGTGCAAGGGACATAGGCATGATTGTGTAAGATAAAACCCAAAAACATCCATAGGCAGCAAAACTAGATTTTTAAAAAATTCTTTTAAAAAGCATCATGCCAGCTAGGAGTGGGTATAAGTGTGGGGGGCAAAGGGAAGGATACAGTGATTCAGAGTGACTGGCAGTGGAATAAAGAATACCTGTAAAATGAGTTTTGCTTGCAGGCGTGAGGAGGAGTGATGGCACACTTGATGTGCCTGCTCAACTTTTGAGCCCTGCCCGATAGACCCCCATGGCCCCTGTGGTGTGCCTCATGTGACTCACAGGTGCTGGGCTTGGCTGTGAGTGATGTAGTGGCACCATGACCACCCCTGACCCTGCCCTTGGCTACAGATCACCAAGCTGACATCACTGAAGAGCATGAGAAAGCTGGTTTTCCTATCATCTTGGGCTCAGCATAGCTGTCTGTATTTGTATGTTGTCAATCTGATGCTGAGGAGAAGTGAGAACATGTCTTTTAGACTCAGCTGGGAATTGAAACGAGGTCAAGGTCCAGCAATCCAAGAAGGGCCTGATCTGCAGTCCTGGTTTCCTTCCATCCTACCTAAGCATAGGTACCACCATACTTAAAACATCCACAAGAACTGATCCTGAGCCCCACATGCCTAGTGAGCCCTTCTTTCTTCCTGTGGAAACAGCTGTTCATTTTGAGTTTTGCTCGAGGCCTGAGGGACAAGAGATGGCTCCCTTCAGTTGGAGTGCATCACTTGCCAGAGGATTACTCACAGCACCTGGGTGCCAGTCAGGAGCTGGATGACAGAGTGCTGCCTTGAAGGTCTAGTGTTCTTCCTGCAAGTACAGATCTGTGCAAGCTGGCCTGCTCCCTGCTGCTGCTGCAAACAGCAAACTTCAAGTTGGCTTGGCAAACATGCTGGTGAGTAAAAGTACACACCACTTCACCTGGCCTTCAGCTGAAGGCACCTGAACCATGATCAGGGAAAAGCTTATGGCATTTCTCTTATGGCCATTAATTATTGTTAAGTAGTAACAGTTTCAAAGACAAATCTGTGCGGCATCAAAGCACCACGCTGTGAAGCATATGTATTGATTTCTATCAGAGATAAATCTTACTGATTTCAAGTAGGATTAGTATTAGCCTATACTTCTCTACCTACCTACTGCTTACTAGTAGTGCATATCACAAAATTATGTACCCCTACATGCATAGACCATTTCATGTTACTGATTCTTTCACAAATTTCTCGGCTGAAGCCAGCAAGGAAGTCAGATAGCAAGATATTGGTAGGGAGCTCATAGATAAATTACAAGTGTTTAAATGTTTTATCTCAGAATCTGAGGTTTATTTTCCTTGCAGTCTCTAAAACCAAAGTGTGAAATTGTGCTTCTTGAGGCTTTGCATGACATTTTGTATGTCAAAATGTCAAAAGAAATTTTCTTTCTTTCTTTTTTTCTTTCTTCCTTTCTTTCTTTCTTTCTTTCTTTCTTCCTTTCAGTCTTGTCTTTGAAAATTTTATTCTATCTCAAAATAAGTTATAATGACAAGGCAGTCACAATGTTTCCTTTTCTAAAAAACCGTTTCAATCCCTGAGAATAATTTAATCACTGAGAAAGAAGAACTGATCTATTGGCACAGAGGTCTTCAAAAGCTACCTGAGATACCACTTGTGCATGACATAAATAATTTATTAAAGAAAGCATATTTCAATTTCCAGCTTCCTTAGCATTTTGCTGGAAAATGAAATAAGGCAGTCATGTCACAGTGGGCTGTGTAAATATTATTATGTGTATAGACTACATTGTAGTCATGTGTACAGAGTAATGAAAATATGTGTGTGTGAGCAGGTGCCCAAAAAGGCCAAAGATTTTGCAGGAACTCTTGCATCTCACCCTATCAACAATTTGTAAACAGGAGAGAAGAAAAATACCTAAGCAAGCTTTGCAACCCACATCTAAGGCAGTGCCAGACATCACATACATGTTTATAAAAGGTGCTGCAACACCTTCTGTTAAATCTGAAATTTCTGCTAATATTTCTTAAAATTTGTGTTCAATTTAATATCAGATTTTTAAAGCATTAGTAAACTCTCATGAGTCTCAACCTGGTTTTAGTTGAAAGACATGGTAGACTCATGGACTGCAATTGTACCTCTGGTGATTTCTGTTTTAAATAAAATGACTAGCTCACTTACCATTTACCTGCTTGCTGGGTGAGAGGGACCATGTCTTAAAATGTCATAAGAGTAAGAATATGAAGTTTGGTCACATTATTGCAATGCACAAGTATATATAAGGTCTGTCAAACCAGAAAATACCCAGTGACTGCTTTTTCAAAGCCATTGATTTTCCCCATACATATATTCAGACACATTGCTGCATCTAAGTCTGAATAATTAATACAAAGAAAGCAATAATTATGGAAGAAAAAAATCTAAAAAAAGTTCTTCCAGAGTCTCTTGTCCTAAATATCAGATGAGAAGGGAAAAGAACAGAATTATCCACTTCAATTGTATCAGATTTATAAGGAGACTAGCATATATGGAAGAAGCAAAAGAGGGATCAGCTCTGGCATTTCAGAGAAAACATAGTAAAAAAATTCAGCTGTATTTGGGAAAACAACACAGTCTCTGTCCTACAGCTCTTTGGGGCACAGACTGTGTGCCCAAATCAAGACTGGGAGCAGAATGAGACTTTCAGAGACAGGCAGGAACTGTTTGATCTCAGTTACCACTCCTCCAAATCCCACAGCCTTCCAGGACTCCAGATCTTCCCACAGATGGCTGCAAGCAACACATACAAGCTGGGAATGGTCATTTCTGTGTCAGGCACCAGTGAATGGAGTCTGATGGAGCCACAGCCCATCTCTGAAGATCAGCCTTGCACAACTCAACTCACACTGCGGTAGCCTTTGCCATTACATGCACTGTCCATCCATGTGAACCTTTATATGGTGCCTTTTTCTTTGCAAAGTGCCTCTGAGCACTGGGTGAGACCAGAGAAGCAATGGAGAGTAACAGAAGTAAAAGAAATTTGCCATTGCACTAAATTGACCTCAAAATGTCAAGAAGTGCTTTTGCAGCCCATGAAATCTCAAATTTTGTCTCATTTAAAGGAAAATGCATAGATTTTTTTATAGTCATCAGCATTTTATTGAGCTTTATAGGCTACTTTTGCTACTTTATGTATGCTTATGCAGAAATATATAAGTTTGTATGCACATATTTCTGTGTTGGGTATGGTGACAGAACGGGGAGATACAACATGTTTGGAATAAAGTGAGATGAGTGGATAAGTTTAATTTTTATATAAAGAGACAGAGATGAGAGGCTATATATAAGATTTTAATGAAGTAATCAATTACTCTTCATAGCCAGAAAAGAAGAGACTGACTTAACAGAAAATAAACCCTATATGAAACATCAGGAAACAAAATAATTCTGGAAGACACAGCCAGTTGGGCAAGACTGAGCTATCAGATTACATGCAAAGATTTTTTAATAGCAATTCACACAGCGGACAATCTTTTGCAGGGATTTTCATCTTTACATTTCTGTCATCACATGTTAAGCCTTTTTCTTTGGGGAGATTCTGGGGATGGACTGAGAAGAACCATGGTTACAGCAGCAGATCTTGGGCCTCATTTGCATAATTTGCTGTGTTTCTAAGGTTTGAATTGAGTCTTATCATAAGCTTCAGTTGATTTAAACTCAGGATCTGAATGCATGTCGACAATCACCCATGTATTTTATCATCTAACAGGAAGAGGTTCTCTTTGTTCATGTTCTTTGTTTTACCCAACCAGGGAAACAAAATAATATCAAAACAGGCTAAAAATAAAACAGTTCCAAAACTTTCCCCTTCCAAGGATTACAGCCTATTGGTTAAAGCAATGAAAATTAAGTTGTTGTAAAAATTTCTCAGTAAACATTAGTAATAAACTTTGTTTTGTGATTGTTTCCTCCTTTTTAAAAAACATTTTAAAAAACTGTAAAGACATGTCATAATTTGTAGAGAAGTTATTTTAGACAGTCCTTCCACCTAGGACAAAATTATCTCAGTTTTTGTTTGCAGTTTTCAACTGCGACATAGATGAGTTTCAATTATATGAAGCTGTACACTTAGAGACAATCCTCAGTCATTTGAGGGCTTATTAATTTCATGTGTGACTTTTGCATAAATAAAAACATATATGCAAGGATTTTCAAAGATCAGGATTTAGAACTAGATTTGAAATGTAAGAATTGAATGGCAGATTCTGTTTTGTTTGTTGTACAGCAAAAAGGACTTTACTGTAAAACGCAAAGATTTTTTTAAAATGCAGAGGTTGGACTACAGCTGACATTTAAAACAAATTTTTAAAAAATTTTTAAAAAAATTATTGCAATGAAAGTAATGCACAATTAGATTATAAAACCTGAATTCCATTCATCCTTCGTATTAGCCAGAATAAAATATGGGGTTGTAGGTTTTTGAAAAACGAAAATACCAGAATTATGCAGGCTCTTTCATATACATTTCAGATCTAAATAGTGCATTGTTTTCTTTTTCTTACTATCTTAGGTCTGACAATAAGTGATTTATGACTCCAGTCCTGTGAATCAAACTACTAAATGAGTAGCTCAAACTTTGACACAGGAGGAACCAAAATGTGAGACAAAAGCACAGGCACTTGCTGAAGCAGCAACAGAATAGGTAGGAGATCTCTCATGTTTGTATTCAGCATAAATTTTGTTTAACATGGCAATTGAAAGGTGGATCAAGGGATCAACCAGAATGAATAATATTCTGATTGTCTAGTGAGTTCTGCTTGAGTTATTGGGAACGAAATCTCTCTAAATCAAATGTTTTGAA
The DNA here is from genome assembly GCA_013400935.1 of Turnix velox. Classification (NCBI taxonomy): domain Eukaryota; kingdom Metazoa; phylum Chordata; class Aves; order Charadriiformes; family Turnicidae; genus Turnix; species Turnix velox. The sequence goes on along the minus strand of VZTY01006559.1, from coordinate 113,049 downwards.
AATCTTAACTAATGATACATGATTCACTATGCTTGGCAGCTTTCATGTTGTTCTGATTGGTACTGTCATATAGGTGTCATGGTATGAGAATTTCAAGTCTCAAGGACTCAGAAGTTTTATCACATGCATTTTTCTAAGCATGTGAGAACTCCAATGGAAGCAAACACAAAAACTCACATGCAAAATGTGTATCTGGATCTGAAGCCAAAGATTACATCTGTAAGAGTGGGAAAAGAGGAAATTCCACAATAATGACTGGAGCAAAGTCAGAAGGAGGGTAGAGGTGCCAAAGCAGCACCTGAACCACAGTCCCGAGCTGCTCCATTTAAAGTCACCACACTTTGTCCCAAGTCAATGAACACACAGGATCAAAGGCTAAAGGAAAACACCTCTAAGAAGACAGTGCCAAATTTGCACCATCACAGGAAGCCAAGGTTAAGTTTGCATCCGCAAAAATGAAGACAATGTTTTCACATTTGAAAGATTTCAAAATTAGCAAATGCCTCACTTTGTTAAAATGCCAGAAGCCATATGATTGATTCAAACCAAAAATCATTTCAAGTGAATCATACATCCAGGCAAGCCCAGGCAGGACCCTGCATATCAATGGGCCATCATAATGGTTATCTCTCTTTAGGAACTTCTGCATCAACAAAACCTCAGGCAAATACAGTCCAATCTCACATGCTGGGCCCAGACCTGTACTTCTTCCCATGTCAAAATTCCCACCAGTAGCAGTGAAAACTTTACCTTGGGATCTGTGCATTTCTGCTGCTTGTGTCAAGGTTGAGTTGAGTCTTCTTTAAGAAACAAGTAGCTACAAAAGTCTTCATAGTCCTCTGTGTTGTATCCCAGCCAGAGATCCTCCAGCTTACATGGCAGGTAGGTAATTTACAAAAATAGACAAAAATGTAGCTTTGTTAAATGGTTCTGCTGCCAACAGGGTGGATATGAGCTCTCTGGTCTACAATAAGCTGAAACTGGCAGACAGGTTGGGCCAGTGGTCTTATGGCTAAGTATTAGCTAATTCAGGCTTATGAGAGTATATCAATCTGTTTCCCCTCTCCAGTCCGTAACTAAACATCTATCTAATTCTCCAATGAGTGAGGCTTTTCTGCTAAATTCAGTTATAAATTTCCTTAAAATGAAAGTCAGAGGATGATGAGGTAGTTTCAGTAGTACTAGCAGAAAAACTTAGCTGGCAGCCATGGTATAGAAAATACCTAAACTCATCTAAAGTTGAGGAGGAGGAATTTTATCTGTTTGCCTGTTTTTCTGTAGTTACCACCACTGGGTTTCTAAATTCAGAAAGCTAAGTAATCTCCACCTGCAGGATTGTCATACTGTTCAACCAGAACAGATATTTCTCTTCCAGCTCTGTTTTACTGCCCGCTTAGAGACAGTTGTCCTCACTGAAGGCAGGTGTATATGGTGGGACAAAGTTTGTTATAAACTATGTAGCATGAGTTATAAATACTTCAGAGATCACTAGGTAAAATACAAAAGCAAAATCTTTCTTATGCATAATCACCAAAGACCCTGAGGCTCTTCTTCCAAAGAGGAGGCATCACTCAGTTATTTCGTTGACCCAAATAACTTGCATTTATTGTTAACTGAAAATGTTTTATAGTACTCCTCCTTGAAGTTACGACTCAATTGTTTTGGTGCCAAAACCCTGCTGTTTTTCACTCCATGCACAGCTGTGACAAAAAGATGAAGCAATGACAAAGTGCTGGCTGCCTTACTTCTATGAAATCACATGGGTAATGGGATTGTTTTCTATTAATATCTTTGGGACATTCATTGCAGAAACTACTCTCCAAAATCAACAGAAGGAAACTTGTACTGTTAAGGGAAATTATTCAATGTAATCAGTGCATAACCTCTTCTTTAATATTTATTAACATTTAAATTCAGTCATAAAATTAAAACTAAATTCATGTTAGCATTTTGATAATAAATAATCAATAACTAAAATAAAGTCTCTTTTCTGGCATGAAAGTAGAGTTTTAGGATTTAATAACTATTGCACATCAACTGTGAAACTGTGACCCAGTCCCAGTGGTTCTTCAGACTATCAGAACTTTCATGCTATGACCAAGTAATGATGTTTCCTCTTTGGTTTAGCCAATATGCTGGCTTTTGTGGACTTACGTCACTTTGGAAGATGAACAGGTAATACGAATAATTTTCAGTGTCACGGATATGTATTTAACAAAAATGTAGGTATAAGCAAACTTATTTTCCCTAGAATCTATTAGAACAACAGCAGTAAATTTCAGCCAATGACATGCTTGGAGTGGTCTGCATTTGGGAGAACCATACTCACAATTGCTTCCTTTACTGGCACTGCTGACAAATAATTTTCCCTCCTCTCTGTGTTTCTGCAACCAGTACGAGCTAAATCCCTGAAACTACACAACTTGGCCTGGCTGTAACTTTACAGCTACTGATCTCCAAGGCTGCTCTTAACAGCTTGTCCCACTCAGATGAAGTTGGGAGAAATGTTGCTAAACATAGACACTGACCTGGACAAAGTCTCCAGCTGTTGGTGGTTCAGTTTCCGATGTCTGGCAGGCATCAATATCCTTTATGGTAACTATTCCATCCCCATGATTACTTTTTTCTTCTGCTGAACCTGGCAAAACCTTACTAGGTCTAAGACTAGAAATGTAGACATTTAGAACAGGTTCAGGCAGCTACATCTTATAGACTGGAATGAAAAGAAAAACAATCAGGAAGTATGATATAATTACAGAGTAATAAAACTATTAAAATTGTTAATACATTAATTTAATACTTAGCTTTCTCATCTGAGTGTACAAATCCACAGATGGTCAATTTTTTCCTCTTAGTTTTGAAAAAGTATTTCTTTTGACTAATGTCCATCAGTAGAAGCCTAATTTCATCATCAGTGACACAGGATAAAAGGTATCAGAAGTATTACCAAGGGAAGCTGATCTCCCCAAAGAATAAGCAAAATCTATAAAATAAAAATTCCCATTATACTGTAAGGATTTAATTTGTGATATTAGGTGTGAAAGAGACATCTATTTACTTAGAAGTAGGGAAGGCAAAAAGTTTCTGCTACTATAAAAAAAAATCATTCTCAATATCCAACTTTCTGGCTAATTTCTGAACACCAGTGCTGAAATTCTGAAACCCTTGGAAAACAGATGTTTTCTGCATGAGAAGGTTTTATCCTGGACAACTGTGCTTTCATGGACCTCATCAGAAACTAGGGTCTCCATAGATAATAGAGGGAAGAATATTATAGCCTTAATTTCCAGAAGGGCAAGAAAGTTGGCTACTGAGAGTCTGGCTAGTCAATTGGGATCAGTGTTCATCCCTCCAGAGGAGCAGATGCTTGCAGGAAGTGGCAGCATGACACTGACCTGTGACTCAGGGCAGTAAGGAATGGGTGAGAGTGAACAGAGCTGAAGGGAGAGGTGTGGGTGGGGTGTAGAATTTGTTCCTGGGAACAAATCTTCTCAGGAAGAAAGACTGCAGAAGAGAGATTGCAGGAAGCAAGGATGGTTATGGAATTTGGAAAAATTTCAAATAGTTATTCACCAGAAGCAGAGCTGTACCAAACCTTGCTTCCAATAGAAAATTTGCAGTGCTTCACCTGTAGTTTAAATAAAGTGAGCAAACAATATGAATTTGAAAATATCAGCAATTTTGATGTCTAGAATGAGCCTACAAAATTTGTTTTTATATACTTAATCTACCTGAGACTTTTTAGGATCTAGACACACTATTGTGTGTATTTTCTTTTGCTCTTTTTTATACCCAAAAAAGCACCAGAAAAAATACTTTGGATGCAGATAGAAGCACGAGTAGCATTTAAACTCTTGATCTTGGATGTCAAGGAGACGGTTTGTGCATCTTTCCCTTGTTAAGACAAATGCAAAGCTGCCATAAAGCCCCCTACTCCTGCTTCAAAGTGAGAGCTAATGAATATGAGAATCACCACAGGAAAAGCTGTTTATAATGCCTACAGCAGACCAGGATCTTCCAAGTGTGATCTGTATCACTTATCAACAATAATATACCTGCAGTTAATTCATGTTTTTGCTGAAATTGGAAAATTCTGTTGCAGTTTCTCAGAAAAAAGCCCCAATAACCAACAAACAAATCTCCTGTAAAGTTTTATTAAAACAATTGGATATGAGCAAAATATTGTTGGGAATTTTGCATCTGACCACTGCAAATAATTTTGAATAATTCACAAGCAGGGCAGAAGCCTCTGAATGATGGTAAGTAGGTTAAAAACAGCTAGCCATTACAACAGTGATATTCATGCATTACCCTGTGAGGCTTAGGGAGGTAATCCCTTTTTTTTGGTGTGGAATGGAATAAATGTGCCTTACTGTGGATCTCACTGTGTTCTCTGGAGTTGCGATTGTACAAGTTGCAGGTTGAGAACAGAACAACGTATTTTTCAGGGGTCTGATGCTACTTTGCAGGTTATCACTTTAAAAAAATCATTATTTTAGAACAGTTGTGAACAAAGGACACATCCTAAATCCTTTCAATACAGGCAGAGATCTTTTCACAAGACATTTTACCCCAGATTTCCTTTGAAGAGGATGCAGTGTTTTCTCACTTTACTAACAAAAGTATAATGTCAGCTTTGGGCAATATTTGAAAATAGTATGAGAAAGAAAATTGAAACTGCTGAAAAGTTGCAGTTTCTTAGGTAAGTTATGAAATTTCAGTTTTTCAGCAATACATTTCCAAGTGTTACTATAAAAAAGATCACATTTCCCTTTGCTAATATGAATTATCTGGAAAAAGATCATCACCATTACTTTTAGGGATCACAACACTTCAGTAGTGTTCCACCCAAAAAGGAAAATCAGTATAATTTTTAAAAATTATCCAGAAAACTGAAGTCTACAACATATTTTAATAGAAATCTCTCTCTGCATATGTATAAGATATATATACAAAAAGATGCACACATTTGTATACATATTAAGAATCCAAGGCAAAACAGCCTTAACGACAGTGAAAATCCTGCAGATACAAAATCAGGAAGTGATATGAAGATCTTACTCATAATGAGAATCAGATTGTGAAAGAAGGTGAAATCTGGAGGCTAATGCCTGCTCAAAAACCTGCAGCCATGAAGAAGGCTCTAAGTTTCTCTATGAATCAGCCAAACAGCAGATCTCTGGGGTTAATTAACTGCCTGAAAAATAAATGCACCTGGAATCTTTTTGTGGGAATAGGAGGCAGGGAAAAGGATAGAAGCAGAATAAATAACAAAACTTGAAAGATTTTGATAGAAAACTGATGAAAATGATTTAACAATATTTTGTTAGGAAACAGTGAATACTGAACACAAAGCAAAGAAAGTAAAAATTTTAGCAGCAGCCAGTACTTTTACATCTATATCAGTAAAGGAAAAAGAAATTGCAGAATTACTGAGAATTACTGAACAAAAGTGCTGCAAATTAAAATGTTTCTGTGCTTTTTTATCACAGCCACATTGTCTAGCTTCTTGGAGTACGAAAGTAAGACTGATGTTTCTTCCCAAAATGACAAACAGGAAATACCAGTCAAAGCAAAGACACCATTTCTATGAGCGCAGGAAAGATGTAAGCCCAGTTAAGTTATCCAAGGCAAAATCAGTGATTTTGGTCTTCATGTACTCTGTAAATACAGTCTGAATAATGATGGCAGTGGCATCCATATCCAAAACCAATTAGAAATATGGTCTGAAAGAGACATTCTCTTGCCCCACAATTTAAATTGTACTAAGTGTTCATGTATTGCAACTTTACCTTCCATTGAGTACTTAAAATTGCTTTCATTAACTCAAAATATGAGAAATACTTTGAGATGCCTAGATATTTTAACACCTTTCTGATAAGCTTTGCAGGTAGAGGTTTAAAATACCTGTAAAAGGGTATAACCCTATTATTCCAAGTTTCTTAATTACTTCAGAATAAATGTAAAGGCCAGAGCCATGTCATCCCAGTAATGTAGTTTCCTCTAAAACAAAAAGCTTGCAGAACTGGGCTGTTTTATTTGCCTTGTGGATATGCAAATACTGATTGGGAGGTATTTGCATTCTTTAGAATAATTAGGTTTGTGGTTGTTTAGTGGCTATTCTTTGAATTTGGAATATTCAGTGTTACCTTAAGACATCAAAACCAACTGATAGCTGCAATTGCCTTTTTTTTTTTCATTTAGTCAGAAAATGCCTTTTTAAAGTATTAAAGAAAGAAACAGACTAAAAGATTGCAGAGTACTGAAATGTAAATAGTACTTTCCATCAATCTGAAAAAGGAAATGAAAATCAGTTCTGAACTGCTGAGAATGTGAATGCTAAATTCTGGGATTTGCTCCTGCTTCTAATAGATTTTAAGGGAAAGGCAGTGACAGACAATGAGGAAACACCTGTCCTTATCATAGAAACATATTACACCAGAGAGCAATCACACAGAAACAGAATGTTTCTCTGTGACAATGAATTTTTCACAGTTGCCAAAAAAAAAAGTTACCACAAAGAGACTTAAGAAGGAAGAAGGCAAAAAGTACCACGCAGAAGCTGAAAGCACACAAGGAGAAAATTATGTTCTTTGGAGTGGAGATCATGATCCTTTGTCCAGGGTCATGAAAATATACATTTATTTCTCATTTCCTCCACCTTTGCATCCCCCACTGGTTTCAGCCCAGTTGAATGCACGGATGGACACAACCTTAGTTGTGTGCACAGCATTACACAAGGACTTTCCTTAAGGTGTATGCAAACTTTAAATAATATTTAGTTCCCAGCTTCTACATTGGTAGAAGAAGCTCTGTGGGAGAAAGTTTTGGTATAGCACTCCTGAGTACTGAAAGTCACTCTGAAGCATGCTGAACACAGAAAAGTTATGGGATGCCACAATGGATGATCAACATGCAGGGGTGCCTGCATCACCACCAGGAGAGAGGTTTGAGGGCCTGTGGGACAAGAGAATTAGATTCCTCAACCTAGCCTCCACTGCAACATGGAAGGCATAGAGGGTAGCCCAGAGCTCTGCAGGGGGAAAAATGGTTTCACCAGAAACAAGATGAAAGCCAGCACTGAAGTCTTAATGCATCCAAAATGTTTTGAAATTCACCCTAAGAAGGCAAACTTGAAACCTGCTGAGCTTGCAGCCAAGCTAAAATGTATTTGGCACTTATACCTTGTGTAGCATAGGTGGAATGTGGCGTCCCTTCAAGGACAGTGGATGTTGGGCAGAGGTGTAAGATAGCAGTGGCAATCTCTTACCTTGTCTGGACAGGGCCATCATGGCTTGTTCCTTATAGGCAGTGCTACCTCCTGTATCTGGTCCTCCGCCTGAAGCATCACTCCATTTGGGAAAAAGTAATTTTCTTTCAGTTCTTATTTAGATCTTTCTTATACTATGTTCTCTCTTAGCATTGTACTTCAATTTACAGCTAAAATCCACCAAGGTCTCTGATGTTCTGAATACCAATTAGATTATTAGATTCTAGGTCCAGGAGAGTTGTCTGATAAAATATGGAATAAAACCTTACAGTCAACATCTCTGACTGCAGGGCTTCAGTCTGAATATACAGAGAACATGCAGGATTCACACATTCACCCAAACACAGATCGGTGCAAATGATCTCAGGGTATGCCACAGTCACCTTTCCATGCAGCTCCTGGGAAAACTGTTGCTTGTAGGGGACAATCGTTAAGGGTGGGAGTGGGGAACAAGGTTTTCCTGTTACAAATGATTCAGATGAAGGCAGTTCATCAGGTTGTCCCAAAGCAGGGTCATTTACACAGTGTGCAGATGCCAATATACATACAGAGTAGATTTATTATATATTTATTTCATTTTTACAGAGGTGGGTGCTAGGTAATAATCCACAAAGCCTACAAACTTCTCAGAATATCCATATACTTCAAGACACAGAAGTACTGTTAATTATTGATTAATACCTTATCTTAACAATTTTCTATGAATTAGCCCAGTTTCTTGCTTTCATTTAAAGTTACAAGATCCCTTAACTGATCTGTGCATGTACCAGTGTGTGGGGGGGAATTCTGATTCAGCCTCCAGCTGAATTGGTGGTTGTGATCTTCCATTGGCACCTTTACCTTTTCTCCAGTTCTTGCAGAATTGTTGTTGTTCCAGCAGCAGTCTAGTTTTCCAGATAGTTATGATGTTTTTTTATTGCAGTTTGCTCCTTCTTATCAGCCTCCTGTTCTTCCTTAAGGATGGAGTGTCTAGTTCTACAGGGTTCTGTAACCTTTCTCACATCTCTTCACTTACTGAGAAATTCTGCCTTCTAAAATATGTTCTACCTTCTAAAATATATTTAACCTTTTTTATTTAAAATATTCTGTCTTTTGTAAAGTACAACAGAACAGGTCTGCCAACCACATACCTTTCCATTCAAGTGCATAGAGCAGAAATTCTGTCTGTTGGGGAGGGTCTTTCTGTGTTTCAGTGTTCCTCAGCAGCACACAACTTGAGAAAATCCTCCTGAGTACCTACTGTGTACTCTGAGATGTCCACCTGTTCCTCAGTTACCCTCATGCATCACTGCCAACTTGGTGCTCTGCTGCCTGTTCCATGTCCCACATTAGTGAGGAGGTTTGCTCTGACTACCCCCTGTTTCAATTACTGCTAGTCTGTGTTTTTATTCCCACAAAAAATAATTGCATGTGGGTGGAAGGCCCTGAATTCCTCTCTGCTTTGAGCAAATTAGACTGCCACACACTGGTATTCATAGGGTTTCTTGGAACTGATGGTAAAGTCAAAGCTAGTGCATACCCATGGGTCTCTGTACAGATGTCTCTATCAAAGGAGCTGGATTTTATTACTGTTTTATCAGTAACACCTTGCACATCTTCTCCTCCTTTCTTTTTCACTGTTTATGTCTTGTGTGAGGTGGAATTTCTTTCTACAGTGTCTGTATAATCCCTGGGAGTACCAACTGAGGCTCCAATGTATTGCTGCAAAAGAGGACAAAACTAATTTTTCTGTCAGATTTGTTGTTCTGTCTCCTAGTATACATGCTATCGTATCTATTTGCTTATATAGATGCCAATTTCACTTATGGCAGGAAGTCATAAGTGGATCATCTAATTAATCTAATTCTAATTTGTCTAATTTATTATGTTAGTCTCTTCTAGTTCCTTCAGTCTTTAGCATCCCAATGATTTATTTTTTTTCCTTCTAAAGATTTTCTTTCATTAATGAGGAGACAAAATTGTTGACACCCCAATGGCAGGAAAAAAAACAGATATCTGTTCCATTAGGCCTTCTCCTTTGATTTTCCTTAAAATTTTGGAATCTTTATTGCCTTGTATTACTTCTGGATTTGTTTGACAGCAGACAGCAAAGTCTGAATAGATTTTATATTAATTTTTATTCCTTCATATGATTAGCAGTCATTCTGGGAAGAAAGCAAGGAAGAAATTTTGCACATGCTTGAATTTTCAGAAGTGTATTTACTGTAATGAAGAAATTAGACTCAACATCACATTATACTATTGGGCAGGTATTCTTTATTGACACTGCTTGGGTCACACGGGATTTTCTACATAGAGTGCTCCCACCTGGATGCAATCTTCAAGCAGTCTGAATTCACACTGTTTTTGCTTAGTTATTTCCAAGACAAAGAAACTGATTTTTTTTATTCATAGACCTGATTGTATATGCATAAGCAAGTTATTTTGCAGTATCCTTAGTGGTCATCTACTTCTTTATGTGGTCATATCTCCCTCTTTATCAGCTGTCCACTGAAAAATGAGCTGTTTTGGGTAATTTCCAGCTGCTGTATGTCAATGATCTGTTCACCGGTTCAGCAGCCAGTTCATCATGTTACTTTCTTATCTTTACATTACTTCCCTACCTAGGGGACAGTACATTACATGCATGGCAGTTTCAAAGGTCATGTTGACCTTCTCATTCAATTTGATTTGTCATTAATTCAGTATGTAATGACTCACAGAGATTTCTGACCTAACCAAAGAGAGAATTATCTCCTTACATCCAGGGACACTGGAAATGTTGCCTCTCTGATCACTCACGTCCAAGAATTCTGTTATGCATGTTTATCTACATATACACAGACAAAACCATGACTGTGATGAATTCCACTCCAAAAGACTCATGGTTCAACGTAAAGAACACCATACAGTGTACCCATCATTCTAGAGGTGCTCCCACATTACCTGCAACTACATCTTGTGTAAAGAAGCAAGGGAGTGCACAGAGGTGCATCTGTACATCAGGTATTTAATCAGTATCATAGCCTTAGGGATTCCTTTTGCCACCAAGGTTTCCCAGTCTACTCTTTCTCAGCCATGTGTCACTTCCCAGCTTTGAAAGAACAGAACAAAGTCTGCTTTAAAACCTGTGAATACATATGAGCTGTCTCAAGAGTAGTCCAAGGCCACTCTAGGGGCAGATCAGCTACCTAAGCAGACAGCAGACTATCAAACCTGACAATACAGAGACTGTTATGATCTTCCTACCACATACTAGAACAACTCCTCTGATAACAAAGTACTGGAAAGGGATAGAAATGTTCTTATCCTGACACCTTTGCAATTCCACAAAGTTAAACCCATTACCTTTCCACCAGTGATATGAAATTAATGGGGCAGATATTGCCTGGAAGTGTGTAATGAATCAACTGCTCCAGAGTAATTGTCTGTGTCTTTCCACTGTCTCAGAAGATAGAGATTACATAGAAAGAAGAAACTATCCTCTCACAACTGTAACTAGTAGGAACAGATAAATGACTTTGTCCAAGATGAGAGAACTAGCATAATAACCAATCTGAAATTTAAATCTAAAGACTTGAATGCTCCTCAAGCCTTTTCTTTCTGTCCCAGACCATGTACTCATTGCTGACAAGTCACAGGCTCATTAACTGAAAGATTTTCTGGTGACTCATATCCACAAAAATTGCTGTCATGCAACATCTAATGAGTAAATGAGTTTGATCATGATGTTGCCATGTGGGAGAGGTGAGAGTCCTGCAGAAGGGTGTGTGAAAACAAGGCATGTGGACATGAGGGAGTAATTGAGACTTGACTTAATTCCTTTGCTTAACTCAAGGACATGGGAAAAGACATGGTCTTTCTTGGTTTGGTTAGCTGGGGCAGCTGTGCAAGGAAAAAGAGCCTAGTGGGAAACAAGAATCCTGTTGGAGGGTGAATAGAAAACCAGTACCTTTACAACGGAGTCAGATGCCCGTATAAATGGTCCAGGTATGATAAGCAGCAGGCTGCCCAGGGAATAGGTGCCCCTGTATAATGCAATAGCTTTATGACTGTTGACTGCAGCAAGTGGGATCTGGAATTCCAGGTTAGTGAAGAATGGCTTAAAATACATATATCTGACACATATTTGTAAGGCAGATTTATCAGAAAAGGACTATCTGGTTATTTTCCCAGGTGCTTTTTTATTTAATTATAAAACTATAGCTCATCAGAAACAAATGTGTCTGAGGTTAGACCAAGTAGTTCACATCAAATGGCAGATTCCCCGCCTCCCTCAAAAGATAGGAGAAGAAGGAATAAAGAGATTTATTAATTTAGAAAAATTATAAACTAATAGACAATGAAATTATAATTTTTTAAAGGGGAAAGAGATAAAAATGTATACAATGTGTACAAAAGTGTATCAAGCTCCCAGGATGACAATCACATCCTCAACAGACACTGGGCAGGTCCCAGTCTGGGGTCAGTTTGGTCAAGAGCTGGATACAGGATTTGGAGTCAGGATTGGGATCAAAAGCAGATGTAAAAAGAGACAGGGTCTTTCCCCACACAAATTAATTTTTCTTGTGACTCATTTCATAGAGAGGTTTCATAATTAATAATCTTACTCTAACCTGGAATATGCATTTTCCAGAAACCAATAACACCTAAGAAGGCTTGTGCTTCCTTCTTGCTAGTAGGTGGGAGCTCCCCTGCAATCCATGAACACAACCTGACACTACCAAAATGATTTTTAAAAAGCTACAGTAATTCACACACTCAGAATGGGATTCAGCTGACAAAATGCTGACACATTTACACAAGCAGTAGGGAGAGAAGCAAACATTCCCAAGGTCAAAGCATTCATCGTCTGATTAGTGTAACTATAAATGGATTCCAGCACCTAACTCCCAAGATACACAGACAAAGAAATAATACATTCAAGCATGAAATAGATCACAGCTGAAGGATATGATAAGCAAGTAAATTATCCAACACACCAGGCAAGTTTAGCATTGTTGTATCAACTATGTTTAAACCAATCTTCATAAAGAAATAATATAGAGGTCTGTCTATGAATGGAAAACTCCTGATGGTCAATTTTTTGTCACTGCCCTGTCTGCTTCTCCTTGCAGGTGGCACCCTTTTATGTCTTTCTGCTTCCAACCCTGGTGGGGCAAATAACAAATTTGCTGACCATGATTGCCATAGCAATGAATGAAAATAAGCCTCTTGCATACCATTCCTCAGTTTAATCACATCTTATCAGTCTGAGAGAGAACAGTTTCTGTGCTGTTAACTTCAGAGACTAGTCAGTTAGAAGAGACTCAGATGAAAGCGAAGTTTCAGACTTGAAAATTTCTTCTATTTTATCTCAAACCAGAGCAAAATATTTGCCAGGAAAAGCACAAGCTTAATGGCTGTTACCTGTTTACACAGTTTTCACTCATACACTCAGCTTTCTAAAGAGTTGGTTTGAAAGCTGGTAGTAAAAAACTTCTATCTGACATGGAGAAACATAAATCTATCTTGTATGTAAAACTGAAATGAATTTTTTTACATTTAATTTCTTTAAATTTAAAAATTTTGTGTAAGTGGTGAAAACGTGAGTAGTTTCAGTGCTATCAAAGCATTTTCAATGATACAAATCATTGCTGTTTTTCAATGTTAATTAGTAAAACAAATCTATATATTTAATGTGGAGGAGGAAATAAGTACTATTTAGCTCATTCCCCTGATATGCTTCTAATTTTCTGTCTAGAAAATAATACAGAGGTAAAGTTGTTTCTTGAAGGACAAAGCTACATATACAACTTTTGTGTCATCACAAATGATATTAGGAGGTTGAAGAGAAAAGAGAAGTCAGATCCAAGTAATTTTATTTCATCAGGACATCCTCCTCACCTCACAGCAGATACACCTTCAGACAGCTGTTCATCAAAAAAGAAATAAGAATAAAATAAAAAAACCCAAAATGGGAATAAGTAAAGCTTCAAATGACCCAATCCATCCAATTGGGGTTTGCTAAGTAAATAAAATTTTGGAGCATATCTTTTTCAAGATGATGGAGGGGGCTGAGGAGAAAAACCTCAAGAAGAATTATCTGAGTCATCACACAGTTGAAGTTTGTGGGATGATCTTGAGTCTATTCTACCTGCTTTGCACCAGTTCCAGTGGTATTTTACAGTTCAAAACCTACCTCATCTGCCCATCAAATTATGCTTTTGGCATAAAGAAATCCCCAGGAGTCAATCTTTAAATATTTCCTCCCAGTCTTATGTGTACGGGGCAGGGCCAGTGAGAAGGAATGTAGCTTGGGACATCCACGGTGTCCAGGTTGTCCTTGGTTTCTGGGGTGGTCCCTTGCAACCACAGATACTGGGTGCTAAATTCACCTGCTCATGGCTACTTTATTTTAAACTGGTGGGTATTATCAGGTAGCACCAAAATAATGGCACATAAATATTCTGAAACTGAGACCAACAACGGGTAGAAAGCAAGCTACATGTCATGCCTGCAGGTTAGATAATTTCACTGCTCATAAATGCAAAACTTTTATACTGATTCTTTTAGAACAAGTATCTTTCTTGGATTGCAAAGAGATACACAAAAGGAGCTGAATTTTGACAGAATCCACTTAACTTGTGCAACACTGGCGGAAGGATGTGAAAGATGGTGTGGGACAGAAAACAAACAAGATGAGGATGTTTCAACATTTTTTTAAATGAAGTGATGCTATGCAAAGGTTGTGATGAATCTTATTTCTGTAAAAAGTCCACAACACTGTGAGTGTGCAATAGGATGAAATGATATAAAGAGCACAGTTTTACCCAGCCACTCTGAGAAATTTCTTGCAAACCTATATTTAATTTAAAGTCATGAAAGATGTTAGTAGAAGCTGCACAACATTGTGAAGGTACCTCAAAAGCCTAAAGTCCACAGGACATTTTTAAAAGATTACCAATGAACTGGAACCCTCCCTTAAGGTCACATTTTGCTTAGAGAAAGACCCTTCATTGCTGTCCCCCACTCAACCAAAATAGCACAAAACAGTGCAGAAATGGCCAAAGTCCCATGCTTCATTGCAAGCAAGTGCAGAATCATACATTTTAGAAGGGAAACTGAAGGTTTTCTCTAAATTGTAACAGAAAGATAATCTGAGGGGGAAAAAAAAGCAGCTTTCTACTGACAGTTGCATTCCAGTTTGCAGGTTTTGCTGCTAGCGTAAAGATTCCAACTTATCAGACATGACTGCAATCAGTCAATTTTGCCCCTATCCAAGTGGGAAAAAATTCCAATTAATTGAGAACTGTTTATTCTAAAAGATTAGTCACCACTTCAACTTTTTGATGTGTATCAGTAATCATTCTGGAACTGCGTGCTATATTCTGTGGTTCAGTTTACCTTTCCAGTGCTGAGAATACCTGCAGTTAGCCTAAACAAGGAAAAACTAAAAATCTTAATGCTTTGGAATGATAAATGTGTGTGTATATAATATTTTTTAGTATACATACATGTGTGCACAGACACAAACCCAAAAATACTTCTACTGGAGTGTAGTGAGTTTTGAAGATAACTTGGCACTACTGAAAGATTCACACAAACGAACATGAAAACAGGTTGTCAAATAATGCAAACCAAGGCATAGAACACTTGTATACCGTTTTAAATACTTGAAGCTCTCCGAGTTGCTTGCTTGGACTTGCAGCATATTTTATTTTTCATGTTAAATATAACTTTTAATGATGGATAATCTTCAAAGAGGTATAGAGACATCTCAGAGGTACAAGTTGAATACAAGGAATAGACTGGGTACAATCACAAATAAAGGGGTGGAGCAAGGAAACAACCCTGGACAAACACTCAACAGTATGAGGGGGCTAAATGAGGCAGTGAGTCAGAGACAAGCCAGATTTTGTCCTAGGGGAAAGGGAGGGGAAGATCAAGAACTCTGATGCAGGGAGGCAATCTGTAAAGAAGAGTTTGACATGGCGAAGGAGGAAAATTAAGATCTGTGGGTGGCAGAGCAGGGATGTAAAGCCATTGCTGAAACAACAGAAATTTCAGATTTTGTAATCTAAAATCTAAGTCATCTTCTAGAAGCTTATATCTCTCACTGTTGACTGTAGGTAGTATCTAAGATAACACCTGCTTCAAAGTTTCATATAGGAGCCAAAAGAAAACTAGGAAAAAAAGGGTTTCTAGCATACTAACATATAAAATGCATTCAGGGAAAAATGGATTGGTCATCTAGGACTTCATGATACAATCCTAGGCCTGACCACTATTATCTTCAAAAGAAAGGAGAAGAAAAATGCTATCACATGTTATTGAATGAAGTGCTTATATTTTAAAACTTTAGTAGTTCTCTCTATATATTGGTATATATTAGTATATATTCAGAGTGAGGATTCACTCTATTTAGTATAATTAAGACCCCATTCCTTCAAGTTCCTGAACAAAGGGGTCCACTTGAAAGACAATACTCTCATAAGTCTTTCCTGCAAAGAACAATGGACAACTGTCATGTTGATTGTTAATGATTTGAAGGAGTTAGGAGTTTAGCTGAAACCAAATATTTCTAACTAATACATTCCAAAGTACAGAAAATAACATAACTGCTCTGCGTCTGGGTTATCATATGAACACAATGCATTTAGAGATTACCAGTTTCTGATAAATACAACTCTACATACAGAAAGAATACTCTTCACTTCTTGCAGGATAGATAAGGGAAAAAAAAAAGAAATGGCACAGTAACAGCCATTGAATCTCCTTCATGCTCTCATTTACCTCACAAAAATTTATCAGACTTGTTATGACTAAAAGAAACTGGCTGAAGAGGACTGAGAATTGAAATCAAACACAGACATCCATACATTTCCTTAAGCAGGTTAGGTAGCATTTGAGAACAGAAATTTCTCTTATAATGACAAATGTTACTGGTACACTTACTTGCCCAGAACATGCATCAAAATAGCACTGAATTATTCCTGTCTGGTCACAAATACGTTTTGCACAGAAGAAGAAATAATGCTGTTGAAGAAAGAGAAAAATTGAGATAGGACTCATGGGAAGCAAGCACTCAATTGGAATTGAAGATACCTTTAATTGTATATTCCCTTCTAAGCTGTTGTGTCATCTTGGCACAAATATTCAAGGAAGTAAATATTAAACTCCCATGGTGGAATACTATGACTAAAATACAAGCCTGAACAGGGTCCAGCAGTTAATTTATGCAATATTTGAACTTCCACATGTGCCTTCAACAAGCAGGGTAACATATTAAGTAGGCTTGCTCAGCGCAAGGGCAAACTTCAAAGAAAATGCTGGATTCCATAGTTCATATGAATGTTGTTACCTCAGGGTCTGACTTTGTCCCTCCTTTTGCAATTTGAACAGCAGTTTGCCATATAAGCCTCAAGTAATCTAAAGGAAATAACATCACAATGAGATGCCCATTCTGCTTGCAGGCTGCTTGAATGGAAAAAACCAGACAAAATTTTGCCTATATTTTGATAAAGAACACAAATGTTCTTCAGAACAAACCACCACTTCCTCAGTAAGAGGTAATAGTGAGCATTGTACAGGCAGCTCAAGTGTTGTACTGACTGGCTTTTAATTTTTAATTCTTAGTCATGCCATGGGATAGCTTTCAAGTGATGGGTATCTGACTGGGCACCAGGTGCCAGAAACCTGCTTCTAAGGGAAGAGAACAGTCACAAGATGATTTTATAAGGTTATTTACATGATCAGGTGTGCATAAGTAACACTAAAAACCAAAATCACATGTAAGCTAAATCTTACTTGCAGGTTTTGGAAAGGATACTGCATAGTGCACAGACTAAATCTTTGTATCTGGGCCCAAGTTTAAACATAAAGCAGGTGTTACTAAGGTTTATTTTCAGTGAGATTCATGCCAAAAGGAAAAGGGTCCTCTGTGACAACAAAGTAATTTTTCATTGCAGAGAGCATCTTCTAGATGATGGTTCCTCAGGAACATGGCTTCATAGTGGACCAGGCAGTGTTAGCTTAATAGTTGGACTTCATGATCTTAAATGTATTTTCCACCCAAAACAATTCAAAGCTTCCACAATTTTCTATTGATGAAGCTCTGAGTTCAGTGAAGCCAGCAGCAGTTTTGTTTGTGGCTTTGATGAGGACATAGTTTCATACATGTGGTCAAAATTTAGAAAACAAATATACAGGCATATGCTGAATTTCACGTGACAGCGTATTTGTACTTCACTTCAATTATGTTCAAAAATTCTACCAACTTTAAACATCTTTCACAATAATTTTTATACAAATGTCTCTCTTGGAATCTGTTAAAAATATTTTTTCTTGTGTTCTTTTTTTTGTTCTTTTGAGATAGAAATATGTAACTAAATGCTCTATTTCTGTGACTCTTGAACCAGGAAAATTAGTTAAGACTTTGTATAAAACCAACAGCTGATATATACAATTTCACAATGCTTAAAACAAGAAAAAAAAATCTGCTGCTTAAAGCAGAAGAATCTATTTTAAATGCAAATACTGTGTCAGAGCATTTACCACGCAAATGTTGGCATTAACACATTAAAAATAATTAAATCAATGATCTAAAAACTATAGATAAAATTTTAGACTGAGTCTCTGGGTAGTTAAATATCCATTCTGGGAGAATAAGAAAGAAAAAAGATTAACAAGAAGCAGTTCTATTATTTTTTAGCAGTTAGAAAGAAATATTTCTAATAAAGGTAGAGGGAAATCCAAACCCAGGAATAGAAATGCTCATAAAGAAGAAATTAATACAACACAGGGATAAATCACTCATATATATATATATAGGTCTAACACTGCTACAGCAAAATTGTGCATTCAGGGATTAGGAATTTCTATATTTATGCAAAGAAATAACATTTCATTTCTATTCTGAGTGAAAGAGAGAAGTAAGAAAAAATACAGACTGTCAGCTAGAAAAGAGTACTGCTGGCTCCAAAAAGTTTGTGCATTTGGAGTGGCTCATTTAACATAATCAGTGTAGAAAGATTTTTCATACACAGTGTTATCAGCATTAGTAGTCTGAGAGGTGAAAGAACTAAAAATTATTCTAAAATTAGGCCCTGATACAGCAAAGCACTATGTGACCGGGGACAGTAGTAGGTTAATATGCCACAGCAGCAATACGCAGTTATGGACATGCTCACGGGCTTTGCCGACACATTTCAGACACATTCTAAAAAACATACAACCTAAAAGTAATTTACTATGCTATTTGTTTCTTCATGCAGTCCTCTAATGGAGGGACCCTTTGTCAAGAAAAGAAAAAGTATCAATTACAAAGTCAAACTAAATCAACACTCTATTTAAAAGTCAGCACAGGCCAGTTTAAACCCCAAAACAAGACTTAGGATACTACTACCTGTCTTCTTTCTCATAGCCAAATGCTAAGTTTATACCCCGTTCTGAAAATCTGCTCACCTTTCAAGCTGCTTTTCCTCAAAGAGGACTGCCAGGGCTCCTGTCAGTAGGACCTGCTTCACAGAAATACCAACCAGGAAGCCCTAAAGTCTCAGACTGCTACAGCAATCCCAGTTAGTCTGTAATACAGTCCTTTTTTTTGACTGGAAGAGTCTGAGAAGAGTTAATCAGATTTCATCCAGAATTCTGGTAGCTACCAGATTTTTCTTGTAGCTCCTGACTGCTATAGACACCTATCTATACCACGGACTCTCATCTTGTCCAGGGAATGCTTCCAGGCCTTCCTCACCTGCTTCTTCCCAACATGTTAAAATACATCAGAAATACAAACAAAAGAATAGTGATGGGATTTTGTTGTGTTTTGTCTGGTTTTAAGAAAACCCAACAAAGTGAAGCATGTTATTTCTTTTGATCTCAACTAAGAAGTGTAAAGAAAACACGGAGACACAGCATGTGGGTAAAAATGTATTTTAAAGCACACACACATACTGCTCTTGGCACTGCACATAATATATAAAATTAAGACAAGTGCTTACAATTTAAATCTGAGTTAAAATTGTACTATTTGTTTTCTCTTGGCCGTCACCCTTTACATCAAAATTATATCAGTCACAAAAATTGCCAACTTTTAAATGCCATTATGTGTTTGATTTTTACTTGCCAACAATGTATAGGAGTCCTAAATTATTTACATTTCACTGGTATGAAAATATGTACTAGTATTGCAGTCAGCTATTTCACAGATTTTTCTTTTCTTTCTCTCCCAATGGAGCACCTCAGTTCTACTAAATCTAGTTAGATAAAAAATTTATTTACTAAAGCTCTCCATTAATAAATTATGTTTGGAAGTGCAATTGTAACTCAAATGAGGGCAGGTAATCAGAAAAGAGCAATTACTCTATGAAACTTTGCTGTTGTACCTCTTCATCATTGTGCCATTCCAAAGCTTGGGAAATGGTAAATAATGTAATATGTACTGTACATAAAAGTAACAAAGCCATAAGGCCACTGAAGAAACTGTAAGCATAGTGAAGTTGCATTTTAGTTACTTAGTGCCTTGCAGACTTTATTGCAAACTTTAATCTACCTGTGCAGTTTTGTGATTTTTTTTAACTCCCCACACATATAGACGCTTAGCAGAAGGCAATGAAATTGCTACCAGGAGGGCAAGACAAGATGATCAGAGTGCAGACTTACAAAATATACATCACCAGATACACATGATCCTGTACTTAAGTTTCTGCTTTCCTTCTTCTTTATAGTTGAGTAACCATTCAATCTGTTTTTGAATCTCCCAATTTTGTATTTTAAGGAGATGCAGAATTTCTGTTTTGTAGAGAAGATGAAAGGAGAGGCAGGCAGTTTCTCTTAAAAGGTATTTTGATCTCCTTTATCATGAGGATCTACTAGGCAGCACCTAGTAGATCATAAACCAGGACAAAGAGAAGTTACTTACTATGTGTAAACCTAGGATTTCTTATGACTCATTTGTTCTTAATGAGGTCTTCCTTATGCCAACTGTTAAAACAGTACAGTCATCATTGCATTTTTCACAATTAATGCAAATTGCAGAGCTCTGCCACCTTAAAAATATTACAACACCCATTCAACATTTAAAGCCTGGATACTTTTTCTAGTTGTCAGAAGACATAGTTATACCACTTCTGGTGCCTCATTCTGCAGTCTCTACTCATACGTGTATTTTATCTCACTGATTATTTTGACACAGATGTCCTCAAGTGAAAACTGTTGCAATGTAATTTCTGTCCTGACAGTGTCACTGAGCTGGGATTCCCAAGCATGTCCTGCACAACTTTTGTGTGCTTCTTGAAAAGGTCCTACAACACCTCAAGTCCTACAACAGATCCATCTTGCTGGTGAGTAGTTGACATCATGTCCTGTTCCCTGTATGGCCCTCTTTGAACACAGTTTTGAAATACCTTTGTTAAACTTCCCCCATAGGGGACAGGGAGGACATTTTGAACACTGTAAACTCTTTGTCCAAGAACTACACAGGGAATGAGTTAACACTTCCCTGCGGACGGAAATGAACTGTGGTGCTCTTCCTGTATCCTGTGTAAATATTCCAAATTCAACCCCCCTGCCAAAACCAAACCCAAGGACAACAGCACCTGAAGAAGCCATATGCCTTGGGATGACTGGACTTTTTTTTTTTTTTAATTAAAGGCAGATTTCCAGCAGTAAGAGGTCCTGTTTTGTTTTGGGACAGCACTTTCAGCTATTAGTCTCTCAGAAGAGGTATCACACATGTATCATTTGTTTGATATTGGCTAGCATTCTTGATAGAGGAGCTGTGACATCCACGCCAAATTTGTCTGTCTTCTCTCTGTGACACTAATGTCCTGTCTACCTCTCTTTTTTCCTGCTTTTGGGCTGGAAACTGAAAATACTTAAGGAAAGAGTTTGAGGATATAGAAGAAGAATTGTGAAATTAACTAGTTTCTCACAACTATTTTTTTCGTATAAGATGACCAGCTTGCATACCTTTACATACCCCATTACCTTCCTCCTGTCATTAAGTTATTATGAAGTGCTTTGAAGACTATAATTTACATAATAACCAAATTGTGTTTTGTCTAGCACCAATGAAAGACCAAAAGGAAAGGAGTAAACTGTTCATGAAGTCCATATTTGTAATATTTTATGATATTGACAGATCAGTAAGATTTTCTGCTACATTTGAAGGTCTAGACAGCAGCAGGTAAAGCAACTACTACTTGTTATTTTATATATTAAGTAACTATCTATGGAGAATAAGAAATCATCAAAATAATATACAAATAATTATTCTATTTAAAAAAAAAAAAGTTAGGACACTGTAAGTATCCCAGAAATTAACATGACTTAAAGATACACACATGATAAGCCTGAAATCAGGGGAAGAGGAAACAAAAATGGTAATGGAGTTATTTTATGTCTTAGAAGACGAACTTTACGACAAAAGAATTCTGCTGTGATACAGGACAAGCTACCAATCAAGAACTGATTACAGACTGAGCTGCCAAGGGTGCCATTTGATGGTTTAGAAGGCAGCCCAGTTCATTTCACTCATAACCACAGAGCACATTCCCTACACATTACTGAGAGTGGCAATATGATAAAAAGCCTTATACCAGTTTTATCATCAAGATGCCATACTGGGGAATTTCACTTTAATGTGTAGTGCTAATGTAGCCTTTTCATAATGTTGCTAGACAAAAATTTAAAAATATTCCCTATGATTTTCATTTGCAAGGAGCACAGTTAGGATTCATGAATATGGGTAAAGATCTTGTAATCCTTTGTGATGTAGGAAACCCATTCCTTTCCATTTACAAACAGGAAGGAGGGATACAAAGAAAGGTTAAAGACATTGCACCAGTTTTGAGTGCAGCCTGTGGTAAAACTTAAACTCTGAAAAAAACTATGATGAAGGTGAATACTGGAAGATCACCATAGGGCTGAACAGGTCTTACTTCCCCGTCAAATTACACTTTAATCAGGGGAGCCAAATTAGACTAAATGGGACAGAATAACAGAGGCCTCAGAAAAACTGTGTTCCCACAGTTTTTGTAATATGCAACCAAGGACAGGATAAAAAAAGATCTATTTTATGCACTTTGAGACTGGACCTTGATCCTTAAAAGACTTAGCCTTGAGTTGCAAACTCCCAGGGAGATGGAGTTCAGGTTTCTGATGTTCACTCAACAGTCTGTTCTGTGACCACTGTACATTTCAGTACCACTCTTACAAAAACCTTCATGGTTTGAAATGACATGATCTTCAGGTAAATGTATCAGATCCAGTTCTTCCTACATCATAGAATCATAGGATAGTT